>LGRX02034658.1:0-75093 GCA_001247695.2 Cymbomonas tetramitiformis
GGCCCTACTTACCCTTGTTTATGTATAGACATGACCATATTTACCTTGTACTTGAGTATATATACATGATAGGTAGGGCCCTACCTACCCTTGTTTATGTATAAACATGGCCTTACCTGACTAGTACTTGAGTATAGATACATGATAGGTAGGGCCCTACTTACCCTTGTTTATGTATAAACATGGCCATTTCCGATCAGTACCTGAGCATAGATACATGATAGGTAGGGCCATACTTACCCTTGTTTATGTATATACACAAACTGATGCTATCTATTTACACTACACAAATGCCATGTCGTACTGCAGGCCTAAGTACTTAGCAAGCTCGTCCTCGCTAGGATTTTCATCCTGGACATTCTGCTTGAAGAAATCTGCTCGAGGGTCAAGAACCACCGCAGTTTGCATGCAAGGATGCTTCACAATTACTACTTGCGACGCGATCTGATCTGCGAGCATGAATGGCTCTTTGGTATCGAACACGGTGTCAGGGTTCTTGGGGTCATCGCAAAAGAAACAGCCAGTGACGCTGTCCGGGCCAACTATGGAGTTCATCCGGTTATACATGGCGATCTTCGCTTTTTGCTGGATTTGACACTGTGTGTGACACTCAAAACTGTCACATGTCACTTCCTATGGTAGGCTGGGTGACCGTCACCAGTAGACGGGAAACACCCGTTAGGTATTTATGTATGCCTCTGATTTATCTATCTCACTTTTACCGTTCTGATTCCGTAACCCTTAACTCAGGGTTTATCTCAACAGTTAGATATATATCACCGCCGAACCATATATCTACCAGGTTTGGCCCCACTTGCGTTTTATTTAGCCACTGCGAGATTGCCACCATGAGTGGCTAAGCTCGGACGCCTGGGATGGGGTGAGGCGCTCCGCGCGTGAGAGTGCCGGCAGTCACGGGTATGGCCTAAATTTTATGGGTTGATTTACGGCACGCCGCACCGGTTGGAGAACGGTTTTCTACGGGTCTTAACGTTGGATTGGTTTACGTTTTCTGGTTGGATCCCACACCGTTGCGTATTGGCCGCCGCTACCACACGACTTCCCTGAATTATTTGATCTCTCACGGCTGCCGTATCGGCGACCCACGCGTTTCTTGGCCGCCCGGAACTGCCGCACATCTCGCGTTCCGTTGCCTCACTCCGCCCCTTCAGTCCTTCTCAAGATGGTTGCTTCTACTCGAAGCGAGCCACCGCTAGCATGGCGAATCGCCGACGCGCGCTATCCACGATTTTTGATTCGGCAGCTGCGAGACACGCCAACACTCCAGCCACGCCGCCGGCAGCTCAGCCGGCTGCCGTTCCTGGCCTCGGTGCGGACGCTGCAACGTGAACACTTCGACATGAAGGTCTCCAAGTCCGTTCGCCAAAAGTTATTCGAGGACAAGAACGGGCGATTTTCCGGGACTGAGTGCCACGCGTCCGCGCTCTTCGCCAGGATGGTCTCTGCGTTGCAGACAACATTTGTCACCGCGGAGGACATTGGTTTCGCACCCCTTTTCCTGCTGGACGATGCTACCCTCCCCATCCGCGTGGAGGCCAACGCCTTATTGTTCTCCACGCTCGAGCTCATGGTTGACCCCGCGTCGCCAGCAGCGGACTGGATGGGTGACGGGAGGGTGACGGGAGGAATTTCCGTGCTTTTCGGTTCGACCTACGGCGAACACGTCAAAACACGGCCATACTTGGCCCCTTCCCATTGCAGGTAGGGCAATGCTCGCCCCGGGTTCGTCCCGAGAGCAAGGCAGGTAGGGCCCTACCCGGTCATGCCGTCGCGTTCAATGTCAGTGAAGGTGGCGCGTGCCGGATGATTGTCGTATTCTTCCGTCAGAATGATTCCATCCCAAAAGAGTTCCTCAACTAAATCTATAAACCCATTCGTGGGATTGGCATCCGCCATTCGAGGACACGTTGCCTCTTGAAGGCATCGTCCGCACGCGGCGGCGTCGTCAACCCATCGCCCTCACCCGGAGAATTTGCCAAGCGATATGCAACAGTGGCTCTTTTCGCGGGATTGACCCTCCGTCTCTCCTCCGGAATCCCACCTTGCGCCAATCTCTGTGCGCGGGATGTCATCGCCTATTGTGCCTGCAAACCGCTTTTGCCCACGTACGTAACCTGCTGTACCATCATAAGTATGGCGTAAACATGGCCCTACCTAAGCAGTTTCAACAGCCGAGATGGTGAAACACGGCCTTGTTAGCCTTGTTTTACTGCCAACATTGGGCAAGACGTACATAAAACGGACCATGTTTGATCTGTGTTTAAAAACACGTGGCAAACTTGGCCATTTTTGGGCAATGTTGGCAGTAAAACAAGGCAAACCACGTTGTGTTGCGCCGCGGAAGATGTTTACCTTGTACCTGAGTAGAATTGCCCTGGTATGGCCCGGTTCGAACAGCATTCACGCGAACACAAGGTAGACATCTTCGCGGCGCACATAGCCCAAATCAATGCCCCAAATGCAAAACCCAATGGGGAAACGACCCAAACATGGTCATGTCTAGACCATACCTTAGGGTGCAGGGGCAAGCGTGGACAAAAATCGGTCATTTTCATGAAAAAAACAAGTTGAGCTCAAAAGAAAGGGGCTTGCTCGCAAAATACGATGGTGAAAACGGCTTGCTCAAATATTCTATGGGCCATTCAGGAATGGTCCAGAAGTGGGAAACCCTTGAAAAAAATATGCACAAAAGAAAGCGCAACAGAAAAAACATGGGTCCCATGACCCGGAATCGCCACTCGCGCAGGTTCAGATCGCCGACCGTTCGCGGACAGGTTCAGACCGTTCAGATCGCGGCGTTCGAAAATCGAGAGTCTTCAGTTTATCCCAGAAGATGCCAGGCGATTACACATTACTCGAGTGATGACACAAAAGACAACGTCGCGCGATCGGGTGAGAGACACGGCATCGATAGCTCGATATCTGATAGCACGTTGACATGCGACATTGCGATAGCCGATGGCAGAGGTGACCGCGTGTCACCGTAGACGTCATGTCATGTCACCATACTTGTACAGTGCACAGTTCGAGTTGTCAGTCACGGTACTTGTAAACGTTGGAGTTCGAAATTCCTCCTCTTCTCGTTGACCATCTGTACAGTGCAGTGCCTGTCTGCACTGTACAAAATTCTGCTTGCGCTTTTGCTTTTGTTTCCATGCGTTGCTTCTGAATTCATTCTTGCTTTTTCATATTTTCTCCTGCGTGCAAGTACTTGTGCCGTAGTGTCTTTTACGCGCAGATGTAGTTAGATCTGCGCGTATTGAACGTTTACATGGGGTGAACGGGAGATTTTTCCCGCTAGTCCTTTGGACTAGATTTGGTTGGTTCTATTCCAACTCACCCCCTCTAAACTTTCACTCTCCTTAACTTTCTTCTTATTTTTTTCCCCTTTTTTCCCTCGTTACTAACCTCTTTTTCGTTGGCGCTATTTTTCAGATTGACTCGTGAGTTGGACCGGCGAAAACGCGATTCAACCCACGAACGACTCCATCGCCTTCGACTTCTATTCTCCTTTGACCCCTTGTCTTTGAATTGTTTTCGTTTGCGTGCTTGTTTTTTTTTTCCAGATTTACTAACGATTGGTTCCTTGTCCTTTGATATAGGATGGCTGAAAATTTATGAGGAGCAAGGCACGTGCTCATCAACGACGCCAACACTCGCGTTGTAGATTGTAGATAGGCTTATTGTTTGTATTTTACGAAATAGTTTTCAAGTAGGATTTGTAATGTAGTGAATATTTAGGGAGTAGATTAGAAAATATAGTACTTACGCGATATTGGTTTGTATTAACTGTATTGCATAATGTACTCATTTGTGCGTTAGAACCCATGCTTGTTTGCATTCGTGTGTCCTATCGTATTGAGCATGTAGTTACGTAGTGAGTAAAAAATAGTTTCGAATAGCAATTGCTATTGCCTTGTCGCATTTTCACATATCACATGCATACTTTTCAAAGCACGAAAGCATCAACTAGGAAGTATAGTGCATCCCAACTTGCGGTATGCATACTAAGTTTCAATATGTTGTGCATGCAACATATTGAAACTTAGTATGCAACGCATACATAGCATATCCAATATGTGTGTGTTAAAGCATATCATTAATATGTGTTTGTTATTCGTTGAAAGACCGAATATCTAGGTAGATATGGCCATGTTTACATCGTATTCGATATGCGGTAGATATATACATGGCCATGTTTGATCAGTACTTGAGAATAAACACATGATAGGTAAGGCCATACTTACCCTTGGTTATGTATAAACATGGCCATGTTTGATCATTACTTGAGAATAAACACATGATAGGTAAGGCCAAACTTACCCTTGTTTATGTATAAACATGGCCATACTTACCTTGTACTTGGATATAGATACATAATAGGTAGGGCCCTACTTACCCTTGTTTATGTATAAACATGGCCATACTTACCTTGTACTTGAGTACAGATACATGATAGGTAGGGCCCTACTTACCTTGTTTATGTATAAACATGGCCATACTTACCTTGTATCTACCCAATGTCTAAGTGATTCATGCATTCACGTGCGTACGTATGGTGCGTTAGACATTGGGTAGGTACAAGGTAAGTAAGGGGTAAGTAAGGCCAAAAACCACGACCAAACATGGCCTTACTTGGGTTGTGTTGCGCCGCTGAAAAACTGACTAAACATGGCCATGTCTGGTCGTGGTTTTTGGCCATCCAGACACAAGGTAGATACAAGGCAAACATGGCCCTACCTACGATTCCTAAATTTGTAGGGAATGTTTGTCGTCGCAAACGGGTATCACCCAGTGTCCAGGGTCGTCACGGGCTGAGCTGTCCCCTATTCTGATCTTCAGTGTCGATCTCACAGAATTTGAGTGGATGCTGCCGTGGGAAGTCGAGCCCATAATGGCCTTTACCACCCTATTCATCACACCGTTATCTACCTGTCCGTTTCTGTCCGTCTCCCCACTGGCCGAGCCACCTGAAATTCCCAGCGGCGGAGAAATCGCATGATCGCTACCTAACCATTGTGACATCTGTAGGAATATCTTGTTTATCATATTTAGCCGGTGTGCCCGCCCACCCAAGACTCTGGGTGTTGCCTGGTACCACACATCCCTGTGACGGGATGCATATCGGTTATGGTTGCCCTTGACACGAAGTGAGGTGATCTTATTTTTAACAATGATGGGTCGTTTATAGTACCACCCTCTGCAAACACACCTCCAAAACGAAGTCGGTCTCTTATGTGCCGAATATACTAATGATCGTGGCCCGGGTATCCCGTGTCTTGGCATCCCCCCACGGAGCCTCCTATCCCAGAATGTCATGACGTGTGCGATCATAACAAACACTCCTATTTCAAAGTGGATGAGAGGGTATGTATCTTGGAGGTCCGTGACTTGTCGCCACAACCTTCTCTCAACAGAGTGTCGGTTTGTGCCGTCTATCATACTAAGCAAATGCTCCCTTATAGTTATCTTAGAGCATGGTGATCAACATAGAATAATTCAGTATCTGTGTGTGTGTGTGTGTGTGTGTGCGTGCGCAGAGCTACCACGAGCTGAGTATATATGTATTATATCACTCTAAACACACCACCACATCGAATACAAATGTATCTCATTGGAATGCATGTGCTCGGAGCTGCCACAGGCTGAGTATATATGTATCTCATCGAAATGCATGTGCGCGGAGCTGCCACAGGCTGAGTACATATGTATCTCATCGGAATGCATGAGCTGCCAAAGGCTGAGTATTTATGTATCTCATGGGAAAGCATGTGTGCGGAGCTGCCCCAGGCTGAGTACATATGTATCTCATCGGAATGCATGAGCTGTCACAGGCTGAGTATATATGTATCTCAGCGGAATGCATGTGCGCGGGGCTGCCACAGGCTGAATATATATGTATCTCATCGGAATGCATCAGCTGCCACGTTCTAAGTATATATGTATCTCATCGGAATGCGTGTGCGCGGAGCTGCCACGGGCTGAGAATATATGTATCTCATCGGAATGCGTGTGCGCGGAGCCGCCACAGGCTGAGTATATATGTATCTCATTTGAATGCATGAGTTGTCACGAGCTGAGTATATATGTATCTCATGGAAATGCATGTGCGCGGAGCTGCCACAGGCTGAGTATATGTGTGTTTCGTCGAAATGCATGTGCGCAAGGGTGCCACAGGCTGGGTATATGTATCTCATGAGAATGAATGTGCGCTGCGAGCGCACCTGAGCTGGGATATGTGTATCATCGAGAATGCATGTGCGCGGGGTGCCACAGGCTGGTATATATGTATCTCATCGGAATGCATGCGCGGGTCTGCCACAGGCTGAGTATATGTGTATATCATGGGACTGCATGTGCGCGGAGCTGCCAAAGGCTGAGAATATGTGCGTGTTTCATCGGAATGCATGTGCACGGAGCTGCCACAGGCTGAGTATAGGGTAATGCTATCTACGCTGGAGTTTCAGAATAGGAATTACTTATAGGGTCGAAATCTGCGCGATATCGATCTGATGACTGAACCGGCGTCATGGTCATCGGTCATCTCTTCTTTTCTGAATATCTTTATTAATTCAGTTTAATGTTAGGTGTATCGCGCAGGGATCCAAATCAGCAAATCTTTTAAAGCGGCGCCCCAACGTTCAGCAAGCCACAAATCTTCCTTCGCCCTGAAAGGCGAGCCGACTGCTGTGTGCTGCTGCGTTCATGTGATATTATGGCAGGCATCTTTGCATATTTATCGTCGGTTGTATTTTGTTTTTTCACTGTGGTTGCGACCTTTTTTACTAACAATTTTTAGTGTGTTCATCCCATCCCGAAAAGGCGCCAAGACCAAGGGGAGTGCCTTGGAGCGCACCCGCGAAGAGGTGAGTGCTTGATGCCTTCACCACTTTGTTTTTTCAAACTCGTTCAAATATTTGTATTCACTTTGGAGTATTATTATTCTTTTAGGGGTGAGCAATTTTGAAGGCATCCTTCCTTGGAGCCTTTCCTCGTGATGTGGAAGTCTAGGTTGGCCTATGCCAACCTAGCTTGGGGTCAAACCCAACCGCATCGTACACTATTGCATATTTTCTGGTTGCATAGATATACATATATTTCATGCATGTTCATCTCAAGTAGTTTTGCAAAATGTGCGACGCCATTTCTTTGGATAATCCAACCTTTGTTTCCGTTAAGATTGTGTGGCGAATGTTCGCCCATATCGAGTGTGGAAGTCTAGGTTGGGATATGCCAACCTAGCTTGGGATAATACCCAATCACATGAGAGTTTTTTAGTTAGCAATTTGCACTTTACTTGCGTAGAACCTATGCACTTTTATTCATTGATTTAGGATAAGTATTACCTCACTTATTTTGCCATGACCCCGGTTGAGAGACCAAAGAGCAAAAGTTCGTGATTAGACAATCATAGGTGAAAGCGATTTAAGTGCTACAAAACTATGAGTTGAGTACAAAAATATATAACTAATGTGGTTGGGTATAATCCCAAGCTAGGTTGGCATGGGCCAACCAAGACTTCCACACTCAATGCGGGCGAAATTGCACCACACAACCTTGAAAATCACTCCTTCACCTATTTAAGTTCAATGCGCCCTACACTTTTCAAAACGAATCAATATGAATATATCTATGCAAGAAAATATGCAACAAACAATGTGGTTGGGTATTATCCCAAGCTAGGTTGGCTTGGGCCAACCAAGACTTCCACATCTCGAGAAAAGGCTTGAAGAAAGCCTTGGGAATACCTTCGGGGTAAGCTGCACATACCGACAATTGTTAGTGCAAATATTCCAATTTAGAGAGAGACGCCTGAGAAACCAAAGAAAATATGAAAACATCCCTGCGTATATCACTGCAGTCAGTAGTCAGTTCGCCTTTCAGGGCGAAGGAAGAATTGTGGCTTGAGGAACGTTGAGCGCCGCTTTAAAAGATTTGCAGAGGTCAGCTGGACGTTGACTTCCGTCGACCGTTCACGATTTCGCTCTCTGATCCCCGCGCGATATCGATGCATTAAACTGAATTAATAAAGATATTCAGAAAAGAAGAGATGACCGATGACCATGACGCCGGTTCAGTCATCAGATCGATATCGCGCAGATTTCGACCCTATAAGTAATTCCTATTCTGAAACTCCAGCGTAGATAGCATTACCCCTGAGTATATAATTATGTATCTCAGCGGAATGCATATGCGCGAAGCTGGCACAAGCTGAGTACATATGTATCTCATCGGAATGCACGTGAGCGGAGCTGCCACATGCTGGGTATAATTATATGTATCTCATCGGAATGAATGTGCGCGGAGCTGCCACAGGCTGAGTATATATGTATCTCATTGGAATGCATGAGTTGTCACGAGCTGAGTATATATGTATCTCATGGAAATGCATGTGCGCGGAGCTGCCACAGGCTGAGTATATGTGTGTTTCGTCGAAATGCATGTGCGCGGGGGTGCCACAGGCTGGGTATATATGTATCTCATCAGAATGAATGTGCGCGGAGCTGCCACAAGCTGAGTATATATGTATCTCATCAGAATGCATGTGCGCGGGGGTGCCACATGCTAAGTATATATTAATCTCATCGGAAAGCACGTGCACGGAGCTGCCACGAGCTGAGTATATATGTATCTCATGTGAAAGCATGTGCGCGGAGCTGCCACATGTTGAGTATATATGTATCTCGTCCCATTCCCAACGCTCATGACACTGTCACCAACTTTCATTCTGGGAGCTTTGCGGACTGCGTCACATGTCGTGAAACCCGGCGACCACCTACCCGATCACAAAGTGTGGACGACGACGACGACGACGACGCATTAAAGGGCGCATGGGCCCTCCGTCGGAGACGGGAGGGTATAAATCTCCAGTTGGGCACAACGTGATCTTGGGGGAGTTATCTCTCTGTACTTCCGCACAAATAATATCTCACTGTAAGCGCTTCTCTGATTGGCGGTTAAGCGCCAACAGTCAGAAAATTCGCAGTCGTGGTATCTGTCAGTCAGAAAAAGGTACGAAAACCTTAGGCGTCGTGTATCGATGCCACTTTTTTCTGGAAAACCTGTTTCGCTCCTATGGGAAACGAAGCCGAAAACAGCATCTTTTTGAAAAAGCTGCGAACCGTCGTTCGGGATATCCGAATCTTGGGTGCGACAAGCGTGGAGCGACAGAAAAAATATCCGAGCGACAAATAAAAGGGTATACCGTCGTCCATTTAGTCAAACTACTTTGAACTCTACCGTAGATCTTCTGCCTGTTTTCGGGTTCTCGGCTGCATTGATATGCGGGAAGTATAAATCGTTTCCGCAAGATTCGCCTGCAATATATATCAGTATTTTAGATTTGGGTAATGCTATCTACGCTGGAGTTTCAGAATAGGAATTACTTATAGGGTCGAAATCTGCGCGATATCGATCTGATGACTGAACCGGCGTCATGGTCATCGGTCATCTCTTCTTTTCTGAATATCTTTATTAATTCAGTTTAATGCATCGATATCGCGCGGGGATCAGAGAGCGAAATCGTGAACGGTCGACGGAAGTCAACGTCCAACTGACCTCTGCAAATCTTTTAAAGCGGCGCTCAACGTTCCTCAAGCCACAAACCTTCCTTCGCCCTACGACTGACTACTGACTGCAGTGATATGCGCAGGGATGTTTTCAGATTTTCTTTGGTTTCTCAGGCGTCTCTCTCTAAATTGGAATATTTGCACTAACAATTGTCGGTATGTGCAGCTTACCCCGAAGGTATTCCCAAGGCTTTCTTCAAGCCTTTTCTCGAGATGTGGAAGTCTTGGTTGGCCCAAGCCAACCTAGCTTGGGATAATACCCAACCACATTGTTTGTTGCATATTTTCTTGCATAGATATATTCATATTGATTCGTTTTGAAAAGTGTAGGGCGCATTGAACTTAAATAGGTGAAGGACTGAATTTTTCAAGGTTGTGTGGTGCAATTTCGCCCGCATTGAGTGTGGAAGTCTTGGTTGGCCCATGCCAACCTAGCTTGGGATTATACCCAACCACATTAGTTATATATTTTTGTACTCAACTCATAGTTTTGTAGCACTTGAATCGCTTTAACCTATGATTGTCCAATCACGAACTTTTGCTCTTTGGTCTCTCAACCGGGGTCATGGCAAAATAAGTGAGGTAATACTTATCCTAAATCAATGAATAAAAGTGCATAGGTTCTACACAAGTAAAGTGCAAATTGCTACCTAAGAAACTCTCATGTGGTTGGGTATTATCCCAAGCTAGGTTGGCATATCCCAACCTAGACTTCCACACTCCATATGGGCGAACATTCGCCACACAACCTTAACGGAAACAAAGGTTGGATTATCCAAAGAAATAGCGTCGCACATTTTGCAAAACTACTTGAGATGAACATGCATGAAATATATGCATATTTATGCAACCAGAAAATATGCAATAGTGTACGATGCGGTTGGGTTTGACCCCAACGAGCTAGGTTGGCATAGGCCAACCTAGACTTCCACATCACGAGGAAAGGCTCCAAGGAAGGATGCCTTCAAAATTGCTCACCCCTAAAAGAATAATAATACTCCAGAGTGAATACAAATATTTGAACGAGTTTGAAAAAACAAAGTGGTGAAGGCATCAAGCACTCACCTCTTCGCGGGTGCGCTCCAAGGCACTCCCCTTGGTCTTGGCGCCTCTTCGGGATGGGCTGAACACATTAAAAACTGTTAGTAAAAAAGGTCGCAACCACAGTGAAAAAACAAAATACAACCGACGAAAAATATGCAAAGATGCCTGCCATAACACATGAACGCAGCAGCACTCAGCAGTCGGCTCGCCTTTCAGGGCGAAGGAAGATTTGTGGCTTGCTGGACGTTGGGGCGCCGCTTTAAAAGATTTGCTGATTTGGATCCCTGCGCGATATCGATGCACCGAACATTAAACTGAATTAATAAAGATATTCAGAAAAGAAGAGATGACCGATGACCATGACGCCGGTTCAGTCATCAGATCGATATCGCGCAGATTTCGACCCTATAAGTAATTCCTATTCTGAAACTCCAGCGTAGATAGCATTACCCTTTAGATTTTCCTATCCAAGATACCAAATTATACACAGTTTTCCCACCACCGAAACTCCACTGATTTTTTATTCAGATTATTTCAATGTTTAATCATCGCCGCACTGAATTTATTCTCGGAGATTATTCCCCCCATCCACTGATTTCATACGTAAGACTTTCAAAATTCAAGTACCGAGGGAAATTCCATAAATAGGTGTGTATAATTCCCGGTTGCAGCCCATAGCCCCATACTGGCGTCTTTGATGACGGTGTCACCAAATTTCATTCTGAGAGCTTTGCGGGCTTCACAATGTAAACATTGACCATTGTCTGCCGTTGCCTAAAATGCTAATTTCTGGTTGGTCCAACTCGGATGACACGTCTGCGGACAAGGGTTCTTGTCAAGCCGTGCTATATAATTTTATACAGGAAATAAAAAAGCAAAATATACAAAATATACAAAATGAAAATATATAAAATAGAATTTTCGAATTTCGAATATAATGAAATAATTTATTTGAGAAAATATCCTGAGAAAATATCCTGAGAAATGTTAACGTTGTGTTCCAGCTCAGCTCCCCTGCCTCGCCCACGCCCCGGCGACCTCCCCGGCTCTCCGGGGCGGCCCACCGAGGCGCTCTATACCGCCGCTCCACTACTACATTTGCTCCGCTCCCAGCTGGCTTCGATCCAGGTACCTGCCTTATCCCGCATCGACCCGCACACACACCACAAGCTCAGCCACTGCGCCACGCGGGCGCCTGATGATGAAAACCGAGAATTAGTAAAAAGTTTTTAAAACACGCAAAGGGATAATGAATAATGGATCGCGCGCATCGATATTCGATGATGACACAATATTACGTAATAAATATGATGACGTGATATTATGTAAAACCATATACGAAATATTAAAATACAGGTTAATGCCTTCAGGATTAATAAAAGGCAATTCACAACTTCGCTGTAACAGGAATCATACACCTATATATGGAATCTTCGGCGTGACGCAAGACGGCGTCTGTCACACTATTCTATTATTGTGAAGCCCGCAAAGCTCCCAAAATGAAAGTTAGCGACACTGTCATCAAAGACGCCTGTATGAGCTGCAACAGGAATTATACAATCTGTGGGAAGCGGCATCAGCGACAGTAACACTATTCTTTTAGCATTCCATTTGCATTGCGAAGCCCGCAAAGCTCCCGGAATGAAAGTTGGTGACACCATCATAAAAAACGCCTGTATGGGCTGCAACAGAAATTATACATACATACATACATACACATCCTTCTGCGGGCGCTAAACGTCGTCAGCCTGTCACACTATGCTATATTTAGATTGCGAAGCCCGCAATGCCGCAAATAAATGAAAGTTGGTGACACTGTCATCAAAGACGCCGATGCGATGTGGATGTGGGCTGCAACAGAAATTATACACACCAATGGCGCGACGCGAAATACTCTGTCAGCTCTTTCAAAATCGGTCATCACGTTCGATCGGCCACCACCTTCAAAACTTAAAATTCGAAATTGGAAACGTACATATGAAATCAGTGGTGGGAAAAAGTGAAATAATCTTGGTATAAATTCAACGGTGGGAAGACTGTATAGTGAAATTCAGTAGCATACTGTATAGGACTGCATAGTGAAGTCCAGCTCCAGGTATGCTACTGAATTTGAATCCTGAATTGAAATTCTCCTGAAATTCCTGTAATTCCTATAGTGAAATTCAGTATACTTAATACTACTGTATAGTGAAATTCAGTATCGAGTATAAATACAACGGTGGGAGGACTGTATAGTGAAATAATCTGAGTAAAAATTAAGAGGGGGGAAGACTTTATAATTTGTACCTTGGATGGGAAAACGTGAAATACTTGTTTATATTGTAGGTAAATCTTGCGTAAACGATTTATACCTGCCGCATATCAAGTCAGTCGAGAAGCTGAAAACAGGCTGGGGATCGACGGTAGAGTTCAAAGTAATTTGAATAAATGGACGACGATTAAGGGGTATGGTTGACAATGTTGAGGCAAGGGTTGACAATTTTGTGGAATGCCATACTATGTGGATAGCTAATGAACTGTCGATCTGAAAGTCAGTAGGGGATCAACGGCAGACAAGTTAGATGTCACCCGTTGCCTGGGTTGACAATGACACGTCGGCCAACAAAACAAAGTTTTGTTGGCCGACGTGTCATTGCGTCAACCCAGGCAACGGGTGACATCTAAGTACTCCTCGTGCATCGGGCTGACGCCGCTTTCGCGTCGTGATGAGGGGAATCATTCGGCATTAGCCTTATCCGGCCATCGTTTCCGAACTCGACCATACCGTATGCATTGCCTATGCCTTATCACTGGCGTATCACAGCCTTCCGTTATCGTTCCCCGATCTCGAATTATATTTCTAATATTCTGATTCGGAATCCTGCTATCTCATGGACGCCGATCTGTGTTTATTAATAAATATTTATAATTCGCGGTCATCGTCGCCGAAAATGTCATCATCGCCGAACGCAGTGTCCTATTTATACCCTCCCGTCTCCGACGGAGGGCCCATGCGGCGTTTAATGCAAGGCATGGGGATAAGGTACCGACCACACTTCCAAACTCGTTAGGGGTGCCCAACTAAAGTTGAGCCGTCCAATATTTTCAGATCGTAAACATCGGAAGGTCCGAAGACATTTCTGGGGGAGCGACGAAGGAATATATCGTATTTTGATCTCTAGGATGTCGGCTTTTTGATATGGACTGTCAGATTCGGGAAATTACCCCTGTTAAAAATGAACGGACCAGTTTAAGTTGTGCAGCTCTACAGCTCGAGCGTCCGTCGTGTCACGGTGCCCTTTCATCGCACAAGCCGCACGTTCGGTCGCAATTTCCTCCGTTGCAGATTTTGCTTTTCACGACACGTATCGGGCGAAATCATTTTCACGACGGGGAAAAATTCATAGAAGACCGCTTTCCACAGAAACGTATCGGGCGGTTGCAAATGCTTGGCTTGCTGAAGTCTATTTTTGAGACTGAGCCAAACGAACCTTCAAAGATTTGACTTATCTCGGTCGTACTTGTGAACTTTCGTGGTGGCTGCATATGGTGGTGCAGGGACGTTTGAGTCCCCTTGTATAAGCCCGGTCAACAGAGTTCAGAAAAGTTGTTTTAAGGTAAGATGGTGTCAGAGGATATCTAGCGCACTGCTTGCTACTCTGTGTTCCTCACAGTTTGCTCCTCTGTGTTCCTCACAGTTTGCTCCTCTGTGTTCCTCACAGTTTGCCCACCGAAACTGATTCAATACCAAAATGCGAGCTATGTAGTTTCTAGTTTTTGGGAAAGCGTAGCTGAGTAGCTCCAAAAACGTCAGGAAGTTGATAATCTTCGGGGAAATGTTGTGCTTGCACGTGTTAAGGAAACGGTGCCTCCCCTACCTTACCTTGATTTTCCAAATGCGAAGTCTCTTTCGTATTCAAAGTTGCTGAGATGTAATCTGTGCCTGGTCCACAGTGTTGGAAAGCCGTTAGAATTGCACAGCTTGCCGCGAAACAGCGCTGAGATGACATCGCCATCAGCTCCTCCCATGAGCATCGCGGAGAAATCAGAGAACATTTCAGAGTACGAGATAACAGCTATGGCTCTGATCCTTGGAAAGCACTGTGTATCTCGCCTGCATCATACCCCGCAGATTGGACTGAAGGGCTGCCTTGTGGTGCCTTGCTCTGGAGCACTTGCACGGCCTGGGAAGGATCTGTCTTCAGCCAATTGGTGCTGCATGGGAGCGTTTTCCTTTGTTAATCATTGTCTGCTCGATGGGGAAGCGAAACGCTCATATCACAAACATAGCATCTGCCCCCCAGTGAGCCGCTGGGACACTGGACCTGCCGCCTGGTAGCGAGCTGATCACTGTTTGTCGAACGCATTGTAACGTGTTGTGTTTGTAGCAGGGTGGATCTTCCAAACGTGCCCCATGCATCCCAAGAGCCGGTCAGTCCGACCAAAGAAAATGCATTCCTCGCTGGCCGCCCAGAAAGCTTCAAGGTAGACTTCATACCCCTCAACGCCCGGACCTTTAGGGCGGCCGCGCCGGGGGTGTCCGCCAAGGTTCTCTGCGCATTGCAGCCGCACTGCATCGGGCCTTACCCACTCTTGAGTGGGGTGTGGAATTGGGGATTGCGGGGGGATCCGAGTCATAGGGGCAGAGACCATCACACAAGCCGGGACAACAGGCCTGTGGAAAGGTTGACGCAGACGGCAAGAAATCCCCCCTCGAGCGCATGGCAGTGGCCCTCCAAAAGGCACAGGGCGACGACAAGATGTCCGTCCCGACCGCAGGCCTCAGGTAAGCCCGGTCCCGCGCTGAGGAGGCTGCAGGCCACTCCACCTTAGGCCCGTTGTATGTTGTGCCCATCTCTTAAAGGTTCCCCAGATGCTTCGCCCGGTGCATCTCTCTGTGTTTCCCCTTCAACCTGGAAACACGGTACACGGGACTGGGAGACCGCAGAGAGACAAACAAGTGACTTTTCCCAAGCAGGATTTTACTTCGGAGCCCTCCTCCCCATGGTACAATCACCCTCTCGACACCTTCTGGTCACAAAACTGCCTCTAAGCGCTATGACAACCATTTGCACCATGAGCGCTGCTCAAAAGAGAGAGGGTGCTGCCGGTGCACTACTCCGCAGGGAGACATACCCTTTCAACGTGAGCCGCGGTTGCCCGGGCACGATGGACAGTCAGGTGGGCCCCATGGCTGGCCATCTATGTCACAGAGTTCGCACCCGAGGATCTTCGAGGTTGAATCTATTTAAATTAAAGGACGTGGTATCCGCGTCCTCGCTGCCACATTCATACTTGGGCCTGAACCTTCCTATTTATACTTCAGCGTGGTACATAGTTCCTATGCAATCAAAGCGTTCCACCTGCACCCTCTACTTCGAAGAGTAGTGTGGCGTCTACATCCATTTGCAAAAGCAGTGGGGTACGCACAGGGGTCATTGCAGGTACGGAGGGTCCACAAACGTTACGTTTCGGCCAAAAACAAGTTAGGCTTTGGGTTTGGGTTGGTAGCATGCGAACCGTCACAGGTATTCACGATCTGAAAATTGCGTATTTTTTTTCAGCTCAATTCCAGTTCGTCTCAAAAAACCCGAGTACTCGAATCGAAGAATTGGATCGATGACATCGATCGCAAAACGGAAGTAACGCTTTCGTCATCGTTTTGCGATCGATGTCACGACTTCAAAATTTCGGTTCGAGGTTTAGGATTTGTTGCATCGAACTACAATTGAGCTGAAAAAAAATACGCACTTTTCAGAACGTGAATACCTATAGCGATTCGCATTCTATGAACGCATACCTCAAGTGTTTTTTTGCAGTTTTCTATACAATACAACTCTAACTTTGGCCGCTTGTGGACCCTCCGTACCTGCAATGACCCACAGGCTCCTATTTTTGTATAAGGGTGGCGCCGGTGGCTTCTTGTCCATGTGCAAGGCGGCGCCGGTGTCCAAAATTTTATGCGCAGACGCGCATCTGCATCCTCTGATTCAAGTTCGCCTTGGTTCTTGCACCCTTGCCTTCGTGCGCGAACGTGGCGCCTTCACAATCTTATGCAGGTGCAAGGTGCCGTCCGCTCATATCTGCTCACAGGCGCACAAGGCGACTTTGTTTCATAGTGCATTATCGAGGCATGTATTGTGTCGTTCGACACTCAACTGCAGCACTAACATGACTTTGCCTACCAACAGCTTCTACATTCGGTGTGGCTTTTGCGTTCGCACTTTGGAGCACGAATTCCATCTTGCCATCTGCACATATGCTTTGTCCTCCTGCGATGCATGGCATATGACGTGGCCACATGCCGCATCACCTTCCAGACGCGCCAGAGTTGTCTTTTGGGCACGGCTCCCTCTCCTTCAGCTCATGCCATCGGGATGGTGCGAGTGCATAACATGTGCATAACATTTGAAAATGACCTGCCCGAATTGGCCGTGGGCGGATGATCTGCGATGATGGTGCCGTCGCATGACCACTTCTGGGTAGGCCCGTATGTCTGGCCTGGGGCCTTCTGGTGTATCTGATGGACGAACCTAGACCCTACGTCAGCTGCCCACGTCATGGGACGCATAGATGCTGGGGGTGCTTGCTCGTGCAGATAATGCGAGCAGAGAAGAGCCGGCGACTGTTTGCGAGTACTCTGGTGTTACTAGCACTTACCGTCTTATGGAATTTCTTGAACCCCACGAGGGTTGTGAAGGGCAGCTTCACACTGGACCCCGACCAGCCCATTTTGCTGGACATCGCAATTGGCTCCGTCCTCAGAAACTCCAACAGTATGGTGAGCTGGCTGGCGCGCAGTCCCTCGTCTGCCTTCCCTGCAGCTCACCAGCCGCTGCCCCTTGCGGTGTCCATTTTCTGGGATTATGCTCGAGCGTCCAGGGATAAACCTGTGGCAGCCGTTGGATGCGCAGGGATAGACCTGTGACAGCCGTTGGATGCGCAGGGATAAACCTGTGGCAGCCGTTGGATGCGCAGGGATAAACCTGTGGCAGCCGTTGGATATGCAGGTCAGGGCGTTTGCGAAGTGCTGCCGCCGCAGGTTTCGCTTGCCTCCAGGCTGCCTGCATGTGGAGTTGCGGCGTGACGGTCGCTTGAGCAGGAGGGTGTTATGGCTGGCAACAACCTGCGGACTCGACCCACGCCCACGCGCTGGTGTGCGGTGGAGTGCGCTCTGCTGATGGATTCATACGACGCGGATGCAGGAGCTAAGGGACGTGGTCATCACAAAGTATTCCATTGTGAAGTTCCTGGTAACTGGGGCACCTACATCCTCTCAGCCCCACTCTCGCAGCCCGGGGCCTTGCTTCCTCATAAGTCGAAGGAAGAGGGACAACTGTAAGCTGATTGCAGAGCTTTGTCCATGTGGCGCCCACGGATGGGTCTGGTGGAGGGTGCTCCAGCTCTGATGCCATGATGCTGGGGTGGCTGTTTGCTGCTGTGCCCATTTCTGTTCACCAACTGTCTGAAGATCGCGACTGCTCTATCTCTTGATTGGCTATCTTTCCCGTGCTCCGTGCAAAAAACGCGGCGCATCCAATCAGGAGCGAATAAAACGGGATCTTGGGCGCCAGTATACCATGGAGGTGCTTGAAGAGCAGCAGAGCAGCATGCCACGGCATGGGGGTCGGGGGGAAGCATACCATGGCATGGGCGTGCTTGCGGGGGGAGACACACCATGGCACGGGTACGCTTGCGAGGAGACATACAATGGCACGGGGGCATACCATGGCGCGGGGAGTGCTTGCAGGGGGATGCATGCTGTAACAAACACCGGCTCAGCGTGGTACCAGAGCTGCCATCAGCCTGCCATCCCATCTTGTGCACGTGTTTGCGACAATACCATGACGCGGGGGTGCTTGGGAGGGGCAATGACTTGTCGGGTGTTGAAAAGTGCTCGTTTTATCACATTTCAAACTCTCACATCAATCGTGGTGGGTGGATAGCGGTTAAAAGTGCCGGCTTTGCATCAGCACTCGATGATTGCTTCCCCCTCGGTGCTTGGGTGCCAGCATACCACTGCGCCAGGACGCTTGGCTGAAAGTAGCGGCCCATGACATTGCTGTTCGGCGTTTTTAGCTCCTGAGATTTTGTGGGTGCGTGTGGGCAGCTTGACCCTAGTGTGACCGACCTTGGTCTATCATACGTCTCCAACACGGGCCGGGACGTCACTGAAACTGCCAAGAATACCTTTATAGTGTCGAAAAATCCAGTGGCGAGTGATCTCCCAGCTACCATTACTGTAAAGGTGCATCCTGCGCCCATGGGCACGTCATGCTCACGGCCTTGCATGCGCCAGACTTGGGGACAGGCGTGCCAGCCGGCTTCAGCTCTTGCACCGCTCCCGTGTTTCCGCCGCTGAACATTCTGGTGGGCTGGACCAGGTGCCTCTGGGCATGGAAGTGCCACCGGTCACCATTCGGGGCATCGGCTTCGACGAGATCGAGGTGGAGATGCTTGGGCTTGACAACGCCGCATCTGGCAAGCATTACCTGCAAATGTCCAGATTCGTGTTCAACGATACTTTGAACCTTTGTAATCTTCAGCTTCATGGGCGCACTGTAAAGCTTGGGAAAACCCACATCGTTGCGTATACTGGTGCGTCCTGCACCGTGCGATGCGCCCAGGGCTGTGAGAGGTGCGTCCTGCACCGTGCGATGCGCCCAGGGCTGTGAGAGGTGCGTCCCGCACTGTGCGATGTGCCCAGGGCTTTGAGAGGTGCGTCTCGCACCGTGCGATTGCACCGTGCGATGTGTCTATCCAGGGCTGTGAGAGGTATGCCCTGTGCCGTTGCTCATGTACAGAGCCCCAAGAAATGGGCGTCAGGGAATGCTCTTTCCGGGCTTGAAGCTGTTGAGGCTGGTGATGGAGATATTTGGCTTGACCTTTGCATCGCTGAGTGGTGGCAACTATGCGAGGCTGCTAGTTATTAGGCTGTTGATGCCGGGCCATAGTGTCGCATGCCATTGGCCGCTTGGATCTGTGCATACCTAATACGTTGCCGATGCGTGCGTCAACTCAATGGGGGGATGTTGCTCCAATCACCTGTGACTGTATGTGAGACCATCTGAGCATAGACGCCCTGTGAGCGTATGTGGGACCATCTGAGCCGAGACGCCCTGTGAGCGTATGTGAGCGAAGTTCTGCTGCAGCCTTCTACCTGGAAGACAGCGCTTCTAGCCCTGACTGTCCTCCTCTGATTGGCGGGCCCTCGCGACGGGTTAGGCCACATAACCCTTGAATGGAGGCGTGAAGTTGGTGACAAGGGTTGGATAGACTTCATGGATACTGGCACTGGTATTGGCACCTCGCATCCTTGAGCTGTGGTTTGAACCTGGTCGTGGGCGCTGGCAGGGGTGGCGGAGTTAGATGACGTTGTTTTTGGATCCATCATGGATGCGGCCCAGCTGAAGCTTCTCGAGAAACCGTTCTCGAGCAAGGACTGGTAGGTGCTCTGGCTGGACACCAGGATGTTTCGATCCTGACTAGGATTGCGCATTTCCAGCTGCAAGGATGTGCGGTCTGAGGGACACTTTGCCAAATTTTTCTCGTGATATCTCCAAGCGCCAAGGCCAGCATGCGCCGTACGGAGTTGGAGGCTGCTGTGAGCATGGTGATGCATGCGGGCGTGCGCTGTGTTGCCGTCCTCGGCAAAGGGGAAAAAGAAGACAACCGCAGCAATGCTAATCTGTGCGGTTGGATCTTCAGGGACATGAGCATCCCCGAAGATCATGCCCACACACTCGACTTTTCTTTACTCGACGCCTTGAATATAACGAACCGTTCTAATCATCATACAATTACCTTCGGCTTAATGAAATCGGGCAGCAAGCTCGGTGACGACGGTGGCGGAGATGTGTTTATCACTTCGCCAAAAACCCTTGTGCTGGAGACATTCAGCTCAAAGGAGTATCACTGCTTGGGAGGAAGCGAAGTGCTCAATTTCAATACATCGTGCGGCACAAATTTCTCCCTGCCCGTCAACGGCTCTACAACCTCTAATCAGACACACTACTGCCCACAGATACACTCCGTGTGGGCTGCACCACGGGTAGATAGCCACCCAGATGACGAAGGTGCGCCTGCTGTGCCGCCTGGCCTGCAGTCGGAAGCTGAACTGGTGCTTGGGGAAGCTGCAAAGTTGTTGCTGCAGGCGTGCTAGCGCTGTGCATCGCTCCCAGGGGAAGAAGGCGCAAGCGCATGCCCCCTCCCAGAGGAAGGAGAGCTGTGTGATGCGCCCTCATGAGATTAAGCCTTCGTCCCCTTTGACTTTGGATCCTGTGAGAGAACTGACATGGGAGGCTGGCTGGCCTGTACAGTGGCGTACCTGAATATTACGGTGATGGATGGTGGTATTTACGTCACTGCCGAGGTGTGTACAGGCCAGGAGGTCTATCCCAACTCGCTTGTCGCATGGCGGAGGTCCATCCTGGTGCATAGAACAGCATCAACCATCTCACGGAGTTGTACAGCTGGCCGCTGGCGGACTCCCGTTGCGACGTCCAACCTCTCACCGTTGAGACGCACACTGTCCTTGTGTCGCTTGAGCCTTTGACAGTAATGCATTGGCTCGATCTGGCAGCAGAGCTAATCCGAACCGTTGAGCTTTGGAGCTAAGCTATGGGAGGAGTTTGCGGTGGGCGCAGGACCTCACCAGCGGATTGGCTAAGTGCAATGGAGGGGAGAGCGAGATTGCTCAAAGCAGTGCGATGGAGGCGTTTGGTGGCTTCCCTGGGGGCTTCGACGCATTGGGAGGCTCACTGCTAAGCCAGCACAACACTTGGATTGATGATGGCACCGGCTACGATGCCGCTGTGATCGTCCGATTGGTATGTCCCTGGATCCCCTGCCTTGTCCACCTCAAGAGAATCTGTTCGGACCTCGAGGGAGCAACTGGGGCTCCAAGGAAGTGCGGAGGGCCAGGAAGGGAGGGGAAGCGGTCGGTTAGGCCCTGTGTTATGAAAAGCCGGGCCTGAATGAGGAGAGAGAGGAGTATGATGGTGGACTTGACGCATCTCACATTATGGGTTGGCGCTCGCGTGGGGAGGTGGGATGGGGCTGCAGTATGGTCCGAAGGAGTTGCAGGGCATTGGCCATTGGGTCTTCTGTACGCTGAAGGCATACATTCTACTCACTATCCGCTGGATCACCGCGATATCCGGCTCGATACTGACGCCCAAGCTGGCAACTGTCCGAGCACGCTTGGTGCCTAACGTTTGCCCGTACTGCCCGGCCGCGCAAGCATACTCTGATATCGAGGTCCAGGGCACCATATCTGGCCTGTTCCTGCAGCAGCTCGGGTTCGTCACGTCAGGCAACATCAACATCATGCTGCTTGTCAAGCAGGCGCGCTGCCCAAACGCCCTTGCTTGTAGAGAAGGGTGCCGGGCATTCATGTCGGTGGTCATGGTGAGCCCTTTCGTGCGGGTACTCCTTGCTCCCTCTCGCCTGACTTCACCATTACAGGTGAGAGAGGCGTCCGACCGCTTTATATCCACGTTGCTGACCAGCACTCGTTAAAGTGATGCCAGGTCTCGGTGTTAGAATCTGTAGAGCATGCTGATCATTTTGATGTAAAGCATGACTGTCTAGGCCTTCTGTAGTGGTCAGGATCCTCAAACCCTGAAGAAACCCTAAGATACTGTTAGATCTAGCACCAGAACCCTGAAGGGCAGATCGTGACCGTCAGATCTGGTCTGCAGACCATAACACTCTGACAGCACTACTGATGTTCTCATCGGTGAGAATCACAGTAGTCCCTGTAGTGTGCGATTAGACATATGACACGTGATCGTAGAATGTCACTGCAGTCGTTATGAACATGCAGTGACACGTAGATCCAAACTTCACGAAATGCCGCACAGCTTGTCCAATCGGGCGCCAATGCCCGTGACGCTTCATATAGTCGCTAGGCCTATTAAGTCTTTGAATGAAATGTTTCGTTTGCTTTTTGCGAAATAATCCTGTAGAATCTTAACAGGTTGTGGGCCCACTTACATTGTAAGTGGAGAACCGTTTTATTCTTTTTCACGCTAGCATTCGCTGCGCAAAGATTCTACACTATGGTTAACTCGAAATCAAAGGCCGCGGCTTCCGAGTCGGAAGCTACTGCCCCAGCAACGGGGCAAATTTGCTATGGTGAGCCTTCTCCGGAACATAAACCGGAATCGGACGCGCTGACAGTTGTGGTCTCGCAACAGCAAGCGCAAATCAACAAACTCATGGACTTAGTTCGTGGGATGGTCAAGACCGGAGCGACTGCACCCAATTCAGACGGTGCGACTTCGTCCCCCAGCTTGGCCGTTACATCTAAGACGTCGGAAGGTTCCGACGCACCACTACCTTCGCTCTCGTCTATGTTGAAGGGGATCCCGACAGACCGGTACTTTGCTGGCCTTGGCTCTGAGAGCGAAACGCCCTGGCTGGAATTTAAAGCCAGAGTTGCCCCGTCCTGCCGTCACCCGTCTTTGGAAATTTTGCTGGTGGAAACGCGCGCGGTACAGGACATTAAGGCGGACCCTCTCTATTCTGACAGAGCTAACCGCCTCCTTTACGACTTCTGGGCGACAGTCACGTGTCAGACTGCGCAGGGAATTGTTCGCGCCTATGGAGGCACCGCGGACGGGTGCGCGGCTTGGAAGCAACTGGCCAAGCTGCGACGTAACACCAACTACGCGTACTTCAATCGCCAGGTTAAGGAATTGTTATCCTTCTCTACGCAGTTTTCTTCCCTTACGCCGCCTTTACATCTTTTCCTCAAGGTGAAGGAGACTTTCACTCGGGTGCGCGAGTATGTCTGCGTCGCGCCACCTTTGGACACAGGCAACAAAATGTGTGTGGATACGCTGGAGGCTACTGTGGTGTCGGTGATATTAATTTCCCTACATTCTGACTATGTGCGGGTGTTGCACCCAGTTGGGGATGGGCTGCCGGCGAGCGTTCAGGCAGCCCCTTTGGTCCTTGAGGAGACGGCGGTAGAGGCGGAGTGCCGGAGGATGCCGGTGGCTTCAGGGCCTGGGTGCTCTCAGTTGCGGTTTGAGCACCTTGACGCCGTCTTCGGTGCTGGAGATGGGGTGCCGGCCATTCAGCATGCCTGTGAACAGATTGTGTCCAACAGGATTCCAGCGGAAGTCCAGCCGTGGATTATGGGGGCGCGATTGGTGGCTCTCCTTAAGCCAGGGGGTGGAGTGCGCCCGATTGCTTGTGGCGAGGTGCTTAGGAGGCTGGCTGGGAAGGTGGTTTGCAGGCAGATGAAGACCCGCTTTGCGGCACATTTTGGGGCACCTCCGGAGGCAGGCGCGGCTTCGTCGGCGGCCCAGGTGGGGGTCGGAGTGCATGGAGGTGCAGAGGTGTGCGTTCACTCGATGCAGGCACTGCTGGGGGCTTTCCCCACGTGGTGTGCCCTCCAACTGGACTGCAAGAACGCCTTCAACACGGTGCACAGGCGAGCGATTCATCGGGCAGTGTACGAGGACTTCCCGGAGTTGTTGGGGCGGACGGAAAGCTGTTTCCGCCATGAGCCTTGGCTTGGCTGGCGGGGGGCGGATGGACAGTTCGAGTGGATTCGCTCGGCAGAGGGCACTCAGCAGGGGGACCCGCTCGGTCCGTTCTTCATGGCGGCACCTTTGCAGCCTGTGCTTAGAGAGTTATTGCGGGCACACCCGGAGGTGTACATCATTGCCTACCTGGATGACATTCACATTTTGGGGGAGCCGGAGCGGGTGCGGGAGGCGTATGACGTGGCCGTGCCGTTGCTTGCAGATATTGGACTGGAGCTGAATGTGGGGAAGAGTGCAGTCTTTAGCCCGTCAGGAGCATGTGAGGCCTTCCAGGACGTGGTGGATGCCGGCGGTGAGCCGATGCCCGGGGCTGTGGTGCCTCTCCAGGGTATCCGGGTGCTGGGGATTCCTGTGGGCTCGGAGACCTGGGTTGCGGACCAGTGTCTCGTGATGGCTAGCACGGCAGGGGCCATCCTTCCGAAGTTGGCAAGATTGAATGATCCCCAGGTCCAGTTGCTCCTCCTTCGGTATTATGCCACCCTCGCTTCATGCACTTGGTGCGGGGGGTGCAGCCACATCTGTTGATGAGGGGGGGCCTTGAGCATGATACGAGCATTCAGCGGTGCTTGCAGGAGGTGGCGGGCAGCCCCTACCCCCTTGGTGAGGAGGCGGTGGCTTTGAGTCAGTTGCCGACCCGGTGGGGGGGGTTGGGCTTGACTTCGGCTCAGCGGCTAGCGCCGGCGGGGTGGCTGGGCTCTTGGGCGCACGTGTGGAAGCGTATTGTGGTGATGTTCCCGGCGGTCAGGGGGTTGCTGCCGCACCTTGGGGCGCCGGAGGGGACAGATGCAGGTGGACACCCCCTCGTGGCGAGCTTGGTCTCCGCGATGGGGGCTGTGCGCGGTGCGAGGGAGACGGTGCTGGCGGCGAGGGCGAGGGGGCATGTGCTGCCGGAGGCGCTCAAGGTCCCGGAGGAAGCGCCAAGATGGGAGAGTTTCGGCGACACTCGGCCGGCGAGTCAGAAGGAGCTAACAATTTGTCAACATGGTTCCGACTGGCTTCGCTTGTTTGATGCGGCCAATTCTTCCGTCCGAGCGCGGCTGCTTAGCCTGTCTCGGGATGGGGCCACGTGGCACTTGAATGCCTTGCCCATGGAGGGGGGCTTCCGCCTTAAGCCTATCGCCTCGGTGGTCTCCTTGTGTCTCCAGCTTGGTGTCACCCTCCCACTTATTCGGGAGGTCTCCGCTGTTGGGACCGGGCGGTGCAGATGTGGTGGGGTGGTGGATGAATTTGGATACCACTACCTTGCGTGCAACCGTATGGGCATGTTCACATATCGTCACGACGCGGTGCAGGACGTGCTTGTTGAGATGTTGCGCAAGGTATTTGACCCCGCCTCCGTGAAGAAGACACACGCATATCACCACAGTTATTCGCCGAGGTGGAGGCCGGACATCACGGTCCTCAACTACGATGGACGTGGACGGCATCTTATCATCGACGTCGTTGTGGGGTTCCCTGGTGCCCCCTCTCACGTGGGGGGGGCATCACAGACACTGTTGCATACGGCGGCGGTAGAGGAGCGGCGGAAGGTCTCTCCTCTTCTCTCTCTACGGGGATATCACCCCGCATCGATTGGTGCCATTTGCGGTGGAGGCTTTTGGAGGCCTTGGAGAGCAGGCGAAGAAGTTCCTTGAGGAGTGCGCAGGTGGAAGACAAGACCGGCTTGGGCCGGAACTCATCTCGGCTACGTGGTCTACTCCGAGTTTTAAGTCGTATTGGGGGCAGAAGATCATGGTGGCGCTGCACGGGGCTCAGGCCTTTGGATTGCACAGCAGGGCTCTTGCGGACTTTGCGCAGTGAGTGCTTTGTGGAGGGGCTTTGATCTTTGTTTTGCAGGTGGAGATGCATTGCAGCTTTTGAAGATGGGAGATGGCTTGAGGAGGTTTTGTTCGCCTGAAGAAGAGAAGAGTCAAGATAGAATGAAACAGATTGAGACAGAATGTGGCGGATTCATGTTGTTCTAGATGGGACATTCCGAGAATTGTTCAAGTTGCTCTTGTTAGGACTTGGTTAGCTTGGGTTTCTCTTTGTTAGAGGTGTTTTCTGTTGAACATTTTAGTCAGGGTGATTCTGTGGACTTTCCATCAGACTCTTTGGACACTTTTTGTAAAATTGCCATTTAATGAATTTCCAACTATGTGTACGTCAAGACCAAGTTCGACAGTGACCGACTACCCCGTCTTCACGTTCTTGAGGACGAGTTCTGCGCACACTACGACAACATCATCGCGCCGGGTGTGGCGAGTGGCGACGTAGGAGCGGGAATTGCTGAGGACCGGAAGAGGCAGAACGCGGTCAAGAAGGCGCGACTTAGCCGGAAGGTTGAGTGTTCTACCTGCCACAGGCGAGGCCCCTAGGCCAAGGACTGTTTCATTACCAACACCGAGGCGCGGGAGTCTTTCCTCAAGCGTAGACCCGACGCCAAGGAATCCATTATGAAGAAGGTGCAGGAGTATGAGAAGCATGGGAAGCTGCCGGACACAGATACGGCCGGAGCTATCGCTGACTCCGAATTGCACCCTGGACTGGACGGTGAGGACGTGCTGTTTGCTATCTCTGAGGTGACATCTCCCCGGTCCTTCGAGCCTGCGTTGTCACACTTTCAGGCAGCGATCCTGGACGAATTCATCGAGGTGCGTGGAGGGGCTCCCCGCACGACCACTGACTGTCGTCAATCTATATTGGACGTCCCCACCTCCAACAACTATCTGGTACTGGAGACATCAAAGGACACCGAGGACTGTGAATTACTTCCTACCTACTGCCGAGGCACTCGTCTGGTTGCTGACTGCTTCTATCGGTGGAGGAAAGTGGCTTCTAAGTTGTTTCATTGAGAAAGACTGGCAAGAGGCAGCGTCGTGTACCAGACCCTCGCCGGGGCAGGCAATCTACCACGACACCGGTGTATTCCTCTTTTGTGTATGTCGACACCATATGCTGTTTCTTTCCTGAGCCTGTGAGGCTCACTGCAACTCAATCTCTGTGGGAGGCCCACCGGGACCGGTGTCTCGGGGGGCGGTGGAAGATATCTCCGAGACTAGAGTGGTATGATCTGGCGATACAGAGTGCACACACCCGTGTCATGTCCCATGTGAGCTCCGTACTGGAGCATGCTGAAGCCCTGCTTGATGAGCCTCTTTCTCTGCTTGCTCGTGGAGCTGACAGGCGGGATACCCTTCGCTATGTCCGTGTACTAAGGGGGCGGGGTGACTGAGGCTCTTCAGGATGTAGCCCAGCAGGAGCCTGTTGTTGTCAGAGCTACTCTTACTGGACTATTGGAGTGGGCAGCCCAACTCGAGCGGGCAGCCCGGGCTGTCATGTTGGCCATGGATACCTTGCTGTCCCTGGCTGTCTCACCCTATCATGACTCGGACTCTGCTTCTGGTTCGGGTCCCGATTGTGGAGCTAATTACCACATTCCTGGCCCTCTATCCACTGGCTGCTCTGACCTTGTGGGTCCGCTGATTGATATGTATGCTTATGGCGGACTGGGCAGTGACACCCATGATGATGAGGAAATGCCTACCTTATTATCGGATTCCGATTCCGACTGCGATGATGCAGATTGGGATCTCCGGATGGGGCTAGACGCAGTGGTGTCGGGCTTTGATGGTGATGAGATGGCGTATGGTGCACGTGATTCCTCTCATGGTAGTGCAGATTCTGGGATGTTTGCTGTGTTGGACAGCGGAGCCACCAGGCACATCTTCAACGACATTTATTACTTTGGCAGGGATTATAACCCCCTGGGGGGGTCTACCTTCTCTGTTGTTCAAGACCAACCAATTTCGTCTGCTGGCAGCGGCACGGTGCACTTCGCCAAGACAGACTCGGTGTCTGGGAAGGCTGTTGGCCTACGGTTGCGTGATGCTCACCTCATTCCGGGGCAGCCCTTTAACTTGATCTCGGTGGTGGCGCTCGAGGATGCGGGGTTTTGTGTGGACTTCCCTGCCAGGACGATATCCAATGGGGGGGCCAGCTTCTCCTTTTCCCGGGAAAGAAGGGAAATAGTACATCATCCGTGAGGATAGTAGTGGGGCATTGGACACCTTCATGGCATGTGGAGCACATGAGGACCCACCCCCGAGAGACAAGTCTGACTGGAGGTTTGAGGATGCCAACACACACTTTGAGACTCATGGTCCCTTCAACCTCGAGCTCTTTGCTGACAAGGACAACCACATTTTGCCTGTGTACTGTACCACTCCTGACTCGTGCTTCGACAAGGATTGGGCAGGCAAAGCATGCTATGGCAACCCCCCTTTCGAGCACGACCTCATCCTACAGTGCCTACAGAAGCCGATCCGTGACCATGCCAGGCAACCGTCCACCACCAAATTCCTTCTGATCTTACCCAAGTGGGTAACAGCTACATGGTGGGACCTGACCAAGCAGTTCACGGTGATACATGCGTACCCCGAAGGCAGCCGCATCTTCTCAGCACCACTGCAGTCATGCTACAACACCGACGACTTGGAGCACTGTGGGGATGATCGTGTATGGATCTGTGACACCAAGTGGCCCGTCGTTGTCCTCTACAAGGATGGGCACACTGTTGCTCAACTGGACAGGAAGATGCTGCAACATGTCCGGCTTGGACACATAAGTGACAAGAGCATGTACCGCATGATGGAGGAGGGTGTCCCCTTGGGCATTACAGAGGCAGAGTACAACAACAGCCAGGTGACACACTGCCCGGACACATGCATATCTTGCAGACTTACCAAAGCTACCAGGCCCCCGGCAAAGGCTACTTATCGTGATTGTGCAGCGGAGATGGGCACCCTTATATGGTCAGACACGCCTGGGCCTTTCCGGACTAGTGCTGGTGGCTATCGGTGGTATGTGCTGTTTATTGATGACTGTACATCCTGGACTTGGATACACTTCCTGAAACGGAAGTCTGACTACCTTTCAGCACTACAGTTATGTATCGTTGAAGTAAGGAAGTTCCGCAGCAAAATGGGACTTGCTGCGGAGCATCACATGACCCTACACACGGATGGTGACAGCACTATGATATCTGGTCAGACTGCAGCATATTGTCAACAACACGGGATTGAACAGCAACATGGCTCTCCTTACCTGCATCAGAACCAGTCCAGAGTGGAACGTGCACACCGTCACATTCAGGCCATGACAAGAGCTTTATTGATGACCTCTGGCTTTGGTGTGGAGATGTGGCCTCTGTCTGCCAGACATTCGGTATATATCGACAACAAGATGTTAAAGGATTGGACCTCTGCTTTCTATCAGGTGGAGCAGAAGCATGCCGACCTGTCCAACCTACGTGTTTTTGGTTGTCTGGCATATGCCTTCACTGACCCAGACGTGAGGGACCACAAACTCAGTGACAGAGCGAGGCAGCTGCGATATGTGGGACACTCAGAGGTGTCTTCAGCTTATCTACTATACGATGGTGATTCAGGGAAAGTGGTCAAGTCCGGCATGGTGCAGTTCTGTGAGAGGCTGGACCAGCTTGGGAAGGTAATCACAACGTGGGACCCGTCAGTGATACTGCCTCTCAAGACCGACTTCACCATCACTGTGCTGGACGCCCCATACAAGGACCCACCGCCGGCAGCTGTTGGAACTAGTGTGGTGGAATTGGGTACTTATTTGCCCGAAGACAGCGACGAGGTCTTGGCTGTTGTGAAGGTGCAACATGAGACGGGCCTATGCTGGGTATCTCTCCGCACTTATCTCGAGAAGAGGTCCGATCGCCTCCCTGCACTTCGCACTCAGCTGGCACTCACTACCCTCAATGCGCACTATGCCCTCTTTACTGAGGTAACGGTGCATACCGACAAGAAGCCGGAGTCTGCAATGGTTTGTGCCCGAGCTGTGGGTACTCATGCTTATCCTTACTGTGTGGTACTGTTGACAAACTTCACCTACATGGACGTGGCAGCAGGCAAGGTGCACTTCCCTCTAGAACACACCTGCCTGTCTTCATGTGCTCAACCGGCACCGGAGGGAAGCAACGGGGCTCTACCTCGAGGTGTGACCGAGCCCAAGTCATACAAGCAGGCCCTTGCGGCCCCGGACTCTGCAGAGTGGCTGGAGTCCATTCAGGCAGAGCTGGAGGCACTAGTACGGATCAAGGGGGGCCTCCTTATGATGAAGGAGGAGGACGTGCCATACGGGTACAAGCTACTTGACATGTCCCTGGTGTTACGGGTGAAGCTGGACAAGTACCGGGAACTCCAGAAGCGGAAAGCACGACGCATCTGTGCTAAGGGCAACAAGCAGGAGTATGGGGTGGACTACCTAGACACCTTTGCACCCTGCACTCAGTTGTCTTCAATGAGAATGGTTATAATTGTGGCACTAAATCTTGGGTTGACTGTGTACCATATGGACGTGGACACTGCCTTCTTGAACCCCGATTTGGATGAGGATCTTTATGTCAGGCTCCCTCATGCAGTATGATGGATGTTGCTGTGCCAAGCTTCTGAAGGCGGTTTATGGCTTGAAGCAAGGTGGGAAGGAGTGGTTCGAGACTAGTGACGCCTTCATAATGGGGTATGACACGAGGATGCAACGCAGCAATGTGGAACCCTGCCTGTACTATACCCGGACTGAGGAACTGTTTGTCTTTATTCTGGCATATGTGGATGATTATATCGTTGCCACCAGTGACAAACAGTGGTACGACACCTTTGTACAATCTTTCCATGCCAGATACCCATGCAAGGATTTGGGTGTGCTAGACCTTGTTATGGGAATTGGTGTAAGGTGGTCGAGTGGTGCTGCATACTTATCTCAATCTGGCTACATAACCCAGATGATTGAGGCCTATGGACTCCAGGATGCCAGACCAGCCTCACTCCCTATGACCCCGGGGTGTGCTCTGGTCCCTTCTGATGGCCGGAGCAGTCTTCCATACCGTGCACTCCTTGGGCAACTTCAATGGATTGCCAGTTGCACCAGGCCGGATATCATGGCGGCTGTCTCAGCACTTTCGAGATTCTGTACGACTTACGGTGAGGAGCACTTCATGGCCCTGAAGCAAGTGGTGCGGTATCTGAAGGGGACTTTGGACTATGAGTTGGTCATGAGGCGGGCTTCAGTGCCGGGGGGGTCAAGCTCGCACACTACAACACTACCAGTCTGCATATACACAGATGCAGACTATGCAGGCTGCAAGAACACCAGAAAGTTCACCTCGGGAATCGCTATGTTCCCCTGTGGCAGCCTGGTTATATTCTCATCCATGATGCAGAAATGTGTTTCTCTGTCCATAACTGAGGCCGAGATCATCGCCATGTCGGAGGGGGCCAGGGAGATCAAGTATATCCTGAACGTGCTGGACGGTATTGTGGACATCCACAAGCCAATACCCATGTACTGTGACAACCAGGGAGCCATCCATCTGGCTTCTGACTACGTCAACAACAGCAGATCCAAGCACATCGAGGTCAGAAACATGTACATCCGGGAGCAAGTGAAGGAAGGCAACACCGAGCCCCTGTATATTGCTTCCGCGGACAACACCTCTGACATATTCACTAAGCCACTACCTCTACCAGCCTTTCGAATCCACCGTGAGAGATTGGGTATTCTGAACCTGGAATGAGATGACAAGCCAGAGCTGGAGGGGCACCATCCCTAGAACTGGAGCTGGAGGGGCACCATCCCCTGGAGGGGCACCATCCCTAGAACTGGAGCTGGAGGGGCACCAACCCTAGAACTGGAGCTGGAAGGGCACCAACCCAAGAACTGGAGCTGAAGGGGGGCACCATCCCAATAACTGGCACTAGACAGTCAACCTTTAGAAGGAAAGTTAGAATCTGTAGAGCATGCTGATCATTTTGATGTAAAGCATGACTGTCTAGGCCTTCTGTAGTGGTCAGGATCCTCAAACCCTGAAGAAACCCTAAGATTCCGTTAGATCTAGCACCAGAACCCTGAAGGGCAGATCGTGGCCGTCAGATCTGGTCTGCAGACCATAACACTCTGACAGCACTACTGATGTTCTCATCGGTGAGAATCACAGTAGTCCCTGTAGTGTGCGATAAGACATATGACACGTGATCGTAGAATGTCACTGCAGTCGTTATGAACATGCAGTGACACGTAGATCCAAACTTCACGAAATGCCGCACAGCTTGTCCAATCGGGCGCCAATGCCCGTGACGCTTCATATAGTCGCTAGGCCTATTAAGTCTTTGAATGAAATATTTCGTTTGCTTTTTGCGAAATAATCCTGTAGAATCTTAACACTCGGGGATCCGCCCTCTCCTTCTTAGCTGCTGCAGGCCCCTGACATCTGGTGCTCAAGGAATCTGCGGATGTTAGGGTTTTGCTTAAGGAATCTGCGGGTCGGCTATGCCGCAGGTGCAAGACACAATGCACACTTTCTGGAACGAGGGCCCCTCTGAGAGTGCCAACATCTACAGCTACGGCCTCGGGTCTGAGCTTAATTGGATACGGAAAACGGAGACGCTGAGGTCTTACCCGCTGATGGTGCTTATCCTGAGCATGGTCATCGGCATTTGCGCCGGCGGGGTGTCCTGTTATGTAGTTTGGGCAAGGGCCATCTGGGCCTTCAACAAGCGCCATGCCTACCTCCTGCGGCAGCTCCGGTACGCGCACATGAAGCACAAGCTCGAAACGGAAGACAAAGCCCACTCCAAGAAGAAGAAGGTGGAACGCCGCAAGACTCATGTCACTGTCGTCTCCCAGGTGGGCGCGCCGCAGCGCTGCATAGCTGTGCCCTCGTTGTCACTTCACGCACCCTGCCGCCTCCCGTCAAAGTGTGAGGACGCTGGATGCACCCGGGGGGGTGGCTCTTGGCCAGGGTATTCTGTCGACAAGGGTGTCGAAGGTGCTCGTGGAGAACGCGCCCCCGGGGGTGAGCCAGCCATTCTCGCACAGCGCTTTCTTCCACACTGAGGTACTGGTGGAGTACTTGCGGCGCTCGTTCATGGACCCGCTGGAGCTCTTTATTTACAGCCTCCCACAGAAGGAGGGCTCCCAGGATGGGCTAATCACCGGCATGGATGACGCGCAGACGCTGGCGGAGGAGCAGGGCACTGATGACGGCGGCGGGGTGAGCCATATACAAGCAGCCAGAGAACGCGAGCTTAACTCTGTGCCGCTAAAACGTTTCAAGATGGAATTCAACCGGTTCTGCGTGCAGCACGGCATCCTTCCCCGTGGCGAAATCCAGGTGGGGCATCCTCCTTTATCTGTTGCGGGTTTCCTCCCCCCTCGTCCACTGTAGTTCCTTCCTTTTTCCTTCCCCGCCAGCCTCTGTCGCGGCCTTGTTGTCTTCTTGTAGCTTCGTCTTGCTCATAACCTTCTGTTTCGTTAGCACGAGTCCATAACAGTTGTCCGGTCCGCAATAACTTAGCGTGGAGACTATTAATCGGTCCGCCGCGTGCTGTAACGGCTTAGCGTGGAAACCATTTGATCGGCCGGGGGCGTGCTGTAACGGCTGAGCATGGTGACCATTTGATCGGCCGGGGGCGTGCTGTAACGGCTGAGCGTGGAGACCATTTGATCGTCCGGGGGCGTGCTGTAACGGCAATGGGATCGAGCAGGACAAGAAGCTAATCCTGGAGCTTGCGGGGCTTGCCATAAAGCGGAACGTGTCCCAGGTTGACAGCTTTGTGTGCTTGGGATGGCGCAACCTTCCCGCCGCCACCATGGATGCCATCGTTGCGGATGCTGCCAGCAGGACCAATCGGCTCACAGATACCATAACGCTGTTCCTGCAAACCAACTGCGTGGCAACAGGGCAGGAGACAGACGCTATTCCAGTGGTGGAGCTCTCTATGCGGTACAACGCCTTCTGCCACCGGATCGGGATCCCGCAGGACCAGCGCATGCAGATGGACAACAACACCCAGCAGATCCTGGCATTCGGCGCACAGCTGGTACCCCGTCAGGAGTCCCTGCTGGTGGAAGGACTCTATGTGGACACCATCCAGGTCACCCGGGAGGTGCCCCTTGCGAAATCGTTGACCGCGGTGAGTCCTCAAAGGGGAGCTCGTGCGCGCACCCCTCTGGTTGAGGGGCGCGCTTAGTGATGGATGATTCACGTGCCTCCTCCACAGGGAACCGCAGAATGAGAGCTTCATAGGTCATAGGTCATTGGAGGTAAGAGGGAACGAGCACCCCAGAGCAAGGGTTGGCAACTCGTCCAGTGTAGCGCCAAAACATGTTTGGTGTTTGACACATCACCCAATTTCACCCTGAATATGGAAAGCCTAATCGGAACACATGATTTTAGTTCAACACTCGACGAGTCTTCCCATAAAGCCCTGTTTTGGAGGCAGCCTCCGCTGGGTCATCTCCAAGTTGCCCACCTGAAAAGAAAAAGAAAAAGAAAAAACCACGCCCTTTGGGCACATGCACATATTGATTTACCCGGCGTGCGGGGGGTTCTTCACGTCAGGTGGTGTTCTTCTTACTTCTTTTTCCCTTTGTTCCGCTCGCAGTTTTCGGTATAGTTGGTACATATTGTTGGCGCATGTTACCGTGAGGTCGTGTATTCTCCTGAGTGCTACCGTTGCCTCCATTCTGCTCAGTCCTAGCGGTTCCAGTATTTGCATGTTGTGTTTGTACACCGTGCCTGTTCAAATACTAGGACATGAAGCTTGGTCTTGAATCCTTGCCCCTCAAATAGCCGCTTTAGGGGTGAGTATTTGGTGTATTTTTCCAGTAGCTTGCTCCCCCATCGTTCATCGGTTGTGTGCGCAATCTCTATGAGATGGAGTGTGATTACTCTCTTCGGGGCGTCTTTTTGTGTCAGTTCTTCCCCTTCCCTCATGCCTTCCGTTCCTTCTATGAGGACCATGTCGACATAGCTGGGGACCGTGTCCATGCCATTTCTGGACCCTGGGTGGTCCTTGCCGTCCGCTCTGCACTGTCCTCTTGTGAGAATATTGTATATGACTCTTGGTTTTGTTTCTTCTTCGTTCTTGCTGCCCACATATACGTGCACCTGGCATCCCCCTTTGCGGTGCTCTGATAGCATCTGTTTTATTAGTTCTGCCGCTGCGTCCGCCCTGCTTGTGGTAATGCCCGCATTCTTTTGTGCTTGCAGCCGCCCAGGGCGTGCTCTTCCCTCATAAGGAGGCCTTTGGCATATTCCGCTCCATGTTGTCCACACCCCTCAAGCGGGCACCTGCCTTCATTGTCTTCCTTTTGTTTTGTGGCATGTTTGTAGTCCTGGGCCGGTAGGACTCCGAATCTGCATTTGAGTATGGTCCTCGTTTCTGCGAAGGTTCCCCTTTTCCAGACTTTGTTGGACAGTTTGTGTAGCGTTTCGTCCCCTTTGAGGTGTTGTAGACTGGCATTAATCCACCCATCGCTTATTTTGGTGAGGGTTGGGGCCGGTCCATTCTTCTTTTCCAGGGCTTGTTTCTTCTGTCCATTCTGTCTCCCTCGGTTGTGTTGTGTCTGCTTGCTCTTCCCGGCTCTCGAGTACCTCACACCAAGCTGCCTGGGCCTTTGTTTGTTGTTCCCGCATCTGCTCGAGCATTGTTGTCTCTTCGTTACTTTGTTGGGTTGTGACTGTTGTTCCATCATCTGCATGAGGAGGTGTTCCTCTTCCGCCATCGCTGCATCTGCTAGTTGTTGCTGGTTGGGTGGGCCGTCCTCCCTGTGTGCCTCCTCCTCCCCTGCCTGTTCTTCGGCTTGGTGGGTCTGGGGTGGCAGCTGTTGGCGTTCTCTTCTTTCTATTACGCCCCAGGTGTTGGGGTTTCCCTGCAGGCATGTGAGTCTCCCCTTGAGTGTGTGGTTTTCCTGTTTGTGCAGCGTCCTTATCGTTTGTGTTATGTTTTTTTGCACCGCGTTTGCCTTTTAGGGTTACTTTTGCCTTTTAGGGTTACTTTTGCCCACCTGTGTAGACGACAGCAGTAGAGAGCGCACGCCTCCGCGACTCCTGGACCACGTGGCGATATTTGCATGAGAGATGGTCCAAGAAGGGAGCAGCTTCGAATGGAGCTTGCTCTATTATGCCTGACGTGTGCTCCTCTCTGCGCCTTCCTGCCTGGCCCATGCTCTGTGCTGCGGATGTGGCACAGGAGCTGAAGGAGGGCATCAAGGTGGACTTCTCGATCGGCAACATTAAGAAGCAGATTAAGAATCAGGTCTTTTTGCGCGCTCAGGTCAGCACCCCCCAGAATGTGCCCAAATAAAAGTACACCGAAAAACATGAAGTGGTAATGGATGGGGGATGGGTTGATTCCGGAACGCGCGCGAATAACCTCTGCACGACCCTCCACCTGACTTGGTGGAGGCACCATGACTCCACATAGACCCTGCATGCCGTTAGCCGTGTTGAGCATACCCTAGCTATCGAGTGGTGTGACGCGTACAGTCATAGCGTGGTTGGCTATGATCAGTACATCCATACATCCATCCTGCATCGCATTTGTTCTGAGACGTGAGTGTTGGTAGCTCCTGAATGCCTCTCACATGCACTCCCCGTGGCAGTCGGACAATGGCGCAAGTCTATTCCAGGTATCCTGTGCGTGGGATAGCTCTCTCTTGATCAATCCCTTTATCTTGTGCTCACCCCTTCCTCTCCCACCAGTCTCTCCTCCGACAAACTCCCCCTGGCCTAAATGATGCTTCCGATTAGAAATCCTCCATGCGGCCCGTGCGAGAGAGGCAAACAGCATCCTGCAGATCATGTAGATTCCATTTGTCTTAAGCGCAGCTGGGAAGCTCCCCTTGGAGCAGTTTACACCGACCTTGCTGGGCCGCTCTTCGAGACCCCACAGGGACCCTCCGACTGCATGGAGGGCTCAGATAGCGTTCAGCGTCATTTTGCACTCTGAGACTGCACACCCTTGCGATCATGGGGGGGGTTCCGATTGGTGGAATGCACAGTCTGCCATGGACAGGGTGATGGCTGGATGCTTCATGGAGCACGAATCCGGGCTGTACCGGCCGCGCATGCAGCTGCACCAGTGGGCTCACGTCGGGCTGAAGTGCATCTTCAGCCCATACAGTAAGCTGTGGGATCTAGTGCTGCCTGCTCTTCAGGTGCGTGCTGCGCTTGTTCTCCCCTTAGGCTGGTCGAGCGCCCAGCTCCTGTACAGGAGACTGGGTGTCCAGGCCCCCATTCAAGCTGTTGTTCCTATGGACTTCCCCATCGTTGCTTCAACTCGACCTATCCTCAATCCGACGCAAGTGAGGGCATCCTATTCATGTCTCGGTGATATCCTGGGCAAAACGACTGCTTGTTTCTTGTATATGAGAAGTTTCTGATCTCGGACGTCTTTGGGGGTTGGATGGGGGTCGGACGGTGTTGATCCACCGGCAGGTTGGAGTGGTCTTCTTATTGCCTCTGCCGATGCTCATGATTGCCTTGTACGTACAGGCGTCGGATCGTGTGATGTACGCGTCTGACCCCGAGATCAACATTTTTGTGTGGTCTGACTGGACTTACCTGTGGACCTTAAGTGATCAGACTGTGATGGCTGAAAAACTGAAGCACATGCGCCCCCTCGTGAAGTGTATTTTCTATATCATCCCCATCTACCTTATCATTGGACTGGCTGCCTTCGTTTGTCATGTCACGGGATTGCGCGCGTGGGATCCCGAGGTATTCGTCCAGCACAGCTACTTGAAGAGAATCGTCACGGGCACCTTCAATGGTGAGCGCCACGCCAGCAACCCGGAACTGCTGAGATACATACTGGCCGAACAATGGCGCAGGCCGCACGAGGACCACTCAGATTTGCACCCCATTGGGAAGCGCATCAATACTGCGCTCGATCTCGTCAACCAATGCACCTTCTCCGTCCAGATTCATTGTTTCTATTTCTGCTTGCGGTCATTTGCGCACAGGCAGTGATTGACAGGCCTCCACCTGTGACAGCTAAATGGCCCCCCTACGCTCCGCCGCATTCAAGTAGCCTGCCACGTGTCTGACTGTCGGGAGGGCGGGTGGGCCGGGGATGGATGGTGCAGCGCTCTGCCTCCTGACCCTCTTCACATACACATCATATCTCGGGATGCTGGCTGGGTGGCTCCTGCTCGGCGCGATTCTGAACCCTGACGCGTTCCTGCCCTATGGTGTTGCTGTGCTTACCACGTTGACCGTCGCCTACCAGAGGTGCCCCAGCGTTGCCCCTCCTCAGCAGCCTGCAGGATGCCAGCTGGACGCCTAGGGTGCCAGCTGGATGCCTAATGGTCGCCTAGCATGTCTAAGGCCGGACACTGGTGGGTTGTCTCAGAGCCAGATGGGCCCGGGTGTCCTTGGTGGCCTGACCTGGGGTCCCCAGCTGGCCGATCAACATCCCCATCGAATCGGGCCGCGCAGCACCCTGCCTCGTCAGGCCATGCACCATGTTGCATCGAACGAGGGTACGCACCCGAGCTGCATCTGTTGCAGGTTGTCCCTTAGGTGCCAACCAGGCATCTCGCCGCGTCCCATCACTGGGCTTGCAGCATCTGCGGGAGCGGCCACAGTGAGCAAAGCTTGCTCTACAAGCAGATCGGGAGTGTTTCATTAAATGGCAATTTTAGAAAAGTGTTCAAAGGGTCTGATGGAAAGTCCAAAGAATCACCCTGACTAAAATGTTCAACAGAAGACACCTCTAACAAAGAGAAACCCAAGCTAACCAAGTCCTAACAAGAGCAACTTGAACAATTCTCGGAATGTCCCATCTAGAACAACATGAATCCGCCACATTCTGTCTCAATCTGTTTCATTCAATCTTGACTCTTCTCTTCTTCATGCGAACAAAATCTCTTCAAGCCATCTCCCATCTTCAAAAGCTGCAATGCTTCTCCACCTGCAAAACAAAGACCAAAGCCCATCCACGCAGCACTCACTGCGCAAAGTCCGCAAGAGCCCTGCTGTGCAATCCAAAGGCCTGAGCCCCGTGCAGCGCCACCATGATCTTCTGCCCCCAATACGACTTAAAACTCGGAGTAGACCACGTAGCCGAGATGAGTTCCGGCCCAAGCCGGTCTTGCCTTCCACCTGCGCACTCCTCAAGGAACTTCTTCGCCTGCTCTCCAAGGCCTCCAAAAGCCTCCACCGCAAATGGCACCAATCGATGCGGGGTGATATCCCCGTAGAGAGCCACCTTCCGCCGCTCCTCTACCGCCGCCGTATGCAACGGTGTCTGTGATGCCCCCCCCACGTGAGAGGGGGCACAAGGGAACCCCACAACGACGTCGATGATAAGATGCCGTCCACGCCCATCGTAGTTGAGGACCGTGATGTCCGGCCTCCACCTCGGCGAATAACTGTGGTGGTATGCATGCGTCTTCTTCACGGAGGCGGGGTCAAACACCTTGCGCAACATCTCAACAAGCACGTCCTGCACCGCGTCGTGACGATATGTAAACATGCCCATGCGGTTGCACGCAACGTAGTGGTATCCAAATTCATCCACCACCCCACCACATCTGCACCGCCCAGTCCCAACGGCGGAGACCTCCCGGATAAGTGGGAGGGTGACACCAAGCTGGAGACACAAGGAGACCACCGATGCGACGGGCTTAAGGCGGAAGCCCCCCTCCGTGGGCAAGGCATTCAAGTGCCACATGGCCCCATCCCGAGAAAGGCTAAGCAGCCGCGCTCGGACGGATGAATTGGCTGCATCAAACAAGCGAAACCAGTCGGAACCATGTTGTTAGATAGCTCCTTCTGACTCGCCGGCCGAGTGTCGCCGAAACTCTCCCATCTTGGCGCTTCCTCCGGGACCTTGAGCGCCTCCGGCAGCACATGCCCCCTCGCCCTCGCCGCCAGCACCGTCTCCCGCGCACCGCGCACAGCCCCCATCGCGGAGACCAAGCTCGCCACGAGGGGGTGTCCACCTGCATCTGTCCCCTCCGGCGCCCCAAGGTGCGGCAGCAACCCCCTGACCGCCGGGAACATCACCACAACACGCTTCCACACGTGCGCCCAAGAGCCCAGCCACCCTGCCGGCGCTAGCCGCTGAGCCGAAGTCAAGCCCAACCCCCCCCACCGGGTCGGCAACTGACTCAAAGCCACCGCCTCCTCACCAAGGGGGTAGGGGCTGCCCGCCACCTCCTGCAAGCACCGCTGAATGCTCGTATCATGCTCAAGGCCCCCCCTCATCAACAGATGTGGCTGCACCCCCCGCACCAAGTGCATGAAGCGAGGGTGGGCACAATACCGAAGGAGGAGCAACTGGACCTGGGGATCATTCAATCTTGCCAACTTCGGAAGGATGGCCCCTGCCGTGCTAGCCATCACGAGACACTGGTCCGCAACCCAGGTCTCCGAGCCCACAGGAATCCCCAGCACCCGGATACCCTGGAGAGGCATCACAGCCCCGGGCATCGGCTCACCGCCGGCGTCCACCACATCCTGGAAGGCCTCACACGCTCTTGACGGGCTGAAGACTGCACTCTTCCCCACATTCAACTCCGGTCCGATATCTGCAAGCAACGGCACGGCCGCGTCATACGCCTCCCGCACCCGCTCCGGCTCCCCCAAAATGTGAATGTCATCTAAGTAGGCAATGATGTATACCTCCGGGTGTGCCCGCAATACCTCCCGAAGCACTGGCTGCAAAGGTGCCGCCATGAAGAACGGACCGAGCGGGTCCCCCTGCTGAGTGCCCTCCGCCGAGCGAATCCACTCGAATCGTCCATCCGCCCCCCGCCAGCCAAGCCAAGGCTCATGGCGGAAACAGCTCTCCGTCCGCCCCAACAGCTCCGGGAAGTCCTCGTACACTGCCCGATGAATCGCTCGCCTATGCACCGTGTTGAAGGCGTTCTTGCAGTCCAGTTGGAGGGTACACCACATGGGGAAAGCCCCCAGCAGTGCCTGCACCGAGTGAACGCACACCTCTGCACCTCCATGCACTCCGACCCCCACCTGGGCCGCCGACGAAGCCGCGCCCGCCTCCAGAGGTGCCCCAAAATGTGCCGCAAAGCGGGTCTTCATCCGCTTGCAAACCACCTTCCCAGCCAGCCTCCTAAGCACCTCGCCGCAAGCAATCGGGCGCACTCCACCCCCCGGCTTAAGGAGAGCCACCAATCGCGCCCCCATAATCCACGGCTGGACTTCTGCTGGAATCCTGTTGGACACAATCTGTTCACAGGCATGCTGAATGACAACACCCCATCTCCAGCACCGAAGACGGCGTCAAGGTGCTCAAACCGCAACTGAGAGCACCCAGGCCCTGAAGCCACCGGCATCCTCCGGCACTCCGCCTCCACCGCCGTCTCCTCAAGGACCAAAGGGGCTGCCTGAACGCTCGCCGGCAGCCCATCCCCAACTGGGTGCAACACCCGCAAGACTTCGATGGTCTCGGGTGTCAGTGGGGCAAGGACCCCAGGATCAAGCCGCCGAATCACCTTCCCCAGCTGGCCCTCCTTCACGAGGCTAATGACATCGCTCATAACCCGCTCCTCAGAAGCACGAGCCGGCCATACCGGTGCCGACGGGACCGCCTCACTAGAAAGAGCCTCCCACTCCCCTGCTACCATCTTGGCAACCCTTCCCCGCACCAGCTCCGCAGGAATGGACTTCTTTCTGGCCCCCGGCGGTGGCACCAACAGCATCCGCGGCGCCACACCCAGCAACCGCCAAAAGTCCTCACTGTCGCCATCGAGGCTCCGCAAAATCAACCGCATCACCCCCGCAAACTCATCCCTAGCCCGCTTCGGGACATGCCGAGCAGAGGAAAAGGGGCACGCAAAGACCTCCGAGAGCGGGAGGCCCCGAAGCCACTCCCACGACGCCTCAGGGATCACCGGGTCCACCGGCCGCTCCCGCCGCTGAGCCCCACCAGCTCCCGCTTCAGCCCCTGCCTCCTGCCTCCTGCGCGCACAAGTGCTATGATGGGCGGTCAGCTCAGCCCCACTGACATACGCAACCTCACATGTGGGGCACGCCGCACACCCAAAGGCCGTGAGATCCAAACCCTGGTAATCTACCGGCTGATGCGCCCCCCTCAGGTTCCGAGCCATCGCCACAGGATGCGCCCCCGTCCGCGCCGAGCACACGAGGCATCTGTAGGCGGGCTCATCATCCCCTGGCGGTGGGTCATGAGCACGGTCCGCCGCCGTCCGCCGCACATGCCTCTGGACTGGTAAAACTCCGCTCCTGGTCACTCGCTGCGGCAACGCCCGCCCCACCCGCTGCCCCTGCTGACGAAGCCCCCCTCCCTGCAGTTGCTGTCCCCAATGCTCGCTCGGCTGCTGTTGTTGTTGCCGTTGTTGTTGTTGCTGGTGCTGCTCTCGTTGCTGCCGCTGCTGCTCTTGCTGCTCTTGCCGTCCTTGCCGTTGCTGCTGCTGCTGCTCATGTGACTGCTCCTCCTGCCACTGCTGCTGCCCCCCCTGCTGCTGCTGCTGTTGTCGTTGCTGTTGCACTTGTTTTTGTTGTCGCCCATGTTGCTGCTGCTGCTCTTCCCGCCCTTGCGACTGCGTTTGTCGTTGTGGCTGCCGACGTCGTCCCAGCCTCACAAGCGTCGGCGGCCGCACGCGACATGAAGGGCACGCAGCCCGCTCCAGCAACCACCTGGCCCCGCAAGTCTGATGCGTAAGGTGCCCACATGGCCACATCGAAAAGGCCTGCCCAACACGAAACTCCCCCAAGCATACGGAGCAGTCTCTACCACTCAGCTGCGGCATGCCACGAACATAACCAGGCCGATCCTCCACATCCCCCGCAGCCGCCGCATACTCCGCCATCACCACCTCAGCCGGCAACGCCGCTGCTGCCTCCGCAACCCCCACACCCGCGGCACCCTGAACATACTCCTCCACCAAAGCCTGAACAATCGGGACCGAAGAAAGAGGACCACCCTCCCCTCTCCTCCGATCAGCGTCGAAAACCGCCCGCAAAGAAGGCGTCATCAAGGCGCCTGCACTAATCCGAAGGGTGGGCCACCCCCCCCCGTCCGAAAGAAAGGCCACACCACCCTGGGAGACGATCCTCTCCGGCCTCTCCAGGCCTCTATCAAGCGCCTCCAGCTCAAGCAGAGTGAGGTCGCGCCCCAAAGCATCCCGCTGAACCATGTGAGAGCCGCCAGCCTCCTGCCCCCGCAAAAAGGCCTCCAAGGCCGACGGACTAAGCAAGGCATGCTCCTCCACCTCATCTTCCCCCTGGATAGGAGCCGCACAGGCCTCAGGTGAGGGCCCACCCTCCAACTGGGCACCACCAACCTGCCCGGCGCCCCCTGCCTCCTCCGCCTCGACCACAGGGCCATCACAAGCCTCCGGAACTGCCGTCCTCACCTCCTCTGCAACCGTGGCTGCATCCCCCTCCCCCACCGTGGGAGGCTGATCGTCTCCGCGCGGAGCCACCTCAGGTCGCGGAGACCGGGAGCTGGCCGGCCTGCTAGCACCCCGGCCTCTCCGCCTCGATAACACCAACTGCCCATCCTCCGAGAGGTACTCGACGTCCGGCCTGCAATTAGCAAGATGAATCGGCACGCATTCCCCATTGTCATCGAACTGCACACTGTGCTGCCCATTCTCCGAGTGGAACTCCTTGACCACGCCAACTTGAGATCGCCGCCCGTGAAGATAGCAAATGCGCACCCGGTGTCCGACCAACTGGCCTCCACGTGGCCGGGTGTACCCGACACTCCCCATTGCCCCAGGCACCCTACCAGGCAGCTGCAAACCCTGCCGGGCCTCTGCCACCATGTTGGCCGCGAACAGCTGGACCTCCTGCCCCACCTGCCGGTCGAGCTCAAGCAGCTCCTCCTGCCGCCGACCTGAGAAATGGAACGGGTGAATCGCCTCCTCGAGGATGAAATCCGCCACCACCTCCCAAGAGATCCCCGCCCCCCGGAAGACACGTGCCAACCTGTCCACAATCCTGGCCCACTCATCACTCCTTGGCAGATTGGGGAACGCCGAGCTCCAGAGCCCACCGCATCCAAGATCAGAGGACAGAAGACCCAAGAGAAAGTGGCCGTCGAACCGTCATCCGCCACCACACCGGTAGGCGGCATGCTACACATGGAATGCCCGCATCACTCCTCCTCCACTGGCCGGAAGAGCGGCCCAACATACAGCCGCCGCCCTATGTCTGGCGAGGGCCGGGGAGTGCCCGACACATCAGTGACACCCATCCGGTGTACCTGCTCTGCATCATCCACCTCTGCCTCGGCATCCAAATCCGCCCTGGGCACCGCCCCCGGCGTACGAAGCAAATCCGCAAGCCCCATCGGGCACCGGCGGGGGCTGCAACACATCCAGAGGAGCCGGCCTGCACACAGACGGCGAGACCTCCGCCACGGGCACCACCTGCTCCGCAGCAACTTCGGGCTCGACCACGTCGGGGACACCCACCGCAGCGGCAGTCACCTGCGCCCGCTGTCCACTCTCTCCCGCAAGCCACTCCACCTTTTCTCCACAAAGGTCGTGACTCACCTCATCTCCATCGTCGTATCGCACAACATGCCGCCCCTCCCCTGGCACCCACGCGTGGACGACCCCGTCAAAGTTCGCACCCTCCGCTGGCCATCGGACCCGAACACGGCGCCCAAGCACCCCCGCCCCGAGACCTCAGCAATCCTGCTGCGGGCTGGGCTCCTGTCGCTCCTCCTGAGCCAGCCCTCTGGCCTGATCCGAACCAGCCCATGCAATGCCCGCCTCCTCCGCACCCCTCACCTCCCGAGTGAGGCTCTCCATCGAGCGCACGGCCCGCCGCCGCCGAGCACCCTGCCCCGGTCTCTCAACTCCACCACACGAGCCGCTGACTGCCGCCCCCTGAGCGCGCCGCCCAGTCTGCTCAATCTGTCCACCCGCCCGTCCGCTCATACCTCCCACGTCGCAAGGCACCCTAGAAGCAGCACCCGCCTCCGCCGGTCGCCCACCACGGCGCTGGCCAGGCCCACTCCCCTGCAGGCTCGCTGCCCTGCTAGCTGACCTCGTGGTCACCCCAGCTGCCGCCCCACCTGTGCTCGGAACCGCCACCCCGCTCGGGACGGCCCCACCTGCTGATGTTGACCGTGTCGACCTAGTACGGACACCAACACTGGCTGCCCCGCAAAACGTTGTCGATCTCGTCGACCTATTGCCACCACCATTCGCCATGGCACTCTGTGACCTTGTTCTCATCGTACTCGCCGTTACCACGCTGCTATTGCTGCCGCCCCTGAGCGGCTCATCGTCGTTACCAGTAGTCGTCGTCATCATCATAGTCGAGAGCTGGAGGGGATTTTGAAAGCGCATAAGCCTGCCGGCGGAAGCGAGCATTCCATTCCGCAGACTGATATCCCAACCCCCAACACATTGGTAATCGCATGAGTATGACCCCCAACTGGAAAAGGACCCCTCCATGCCCCGATAGCCATCACCACCGGGTGCCTCCCAGATCCTCCAGACCGACAACCCGCCGCGGAGGAAATGGTGTCCAGCGCGGGCCAGTGACCTGTCATACCGTGATGAAAGCGTTCCTTCAGCCTGCGCCCCCGAATGCTCGCCGACCCAATCGGGCCGATTCTCATCAACACCCACCCCGCAGGGTATCGCGCAATGCACGAGGTGAAGACGCCCCGGGGAGACGAGGGGCTGGTGGTGCAAACACCAAGGTCACACAGGAAAACTCCCGGACAGGCAGCCCCAAGCAACCGAAAAACTCCTCGCTGTCGATCACAACGTCGCCCGCCACGCTGCCGCCGCCAATTCCGCCGCCCACCGTTCAGCCGTACGGCCCGCCTCCAAGGGCGAGTTCCTGACCGTCCGAAAGCAACAGAGCCCCGCAGCCGCCGCCGCCAAGCGACACAACAGCAAGTGCCATCATGAACCTACGGTCCGCGCACCAAAACATGGCGCTCCCCGCAACATCCACAGATCGCAGATTGGGAGCGGGGGCTGGGCGCGGTTGTGCGGCAGGTATCGCTCCTTACAGCAGATGTATGACAGCAGCCTGGAAAAGATCACGAGCTGCACAACAGACATCCTTAACGAGTTCCTGCTGCAGCCTCTGAGAGAAGTGCTTGCTCCCTTGGACGCACAGGAGGAGCTGCAGCAAGCCGCAGTGAGCAAGCTCAGCCGCTTGCCTGGCCTTGACAGCGTTGACGCGGACTTGCTCCTCAAGAGGATCGCCAACAATGACTTCTCCGGCATAAGCGCGCAACTTGCTGCGCAGCCCCTCGTGTCTAGCCTCGGTCTATCTATGGATGCCATTCAATGTATTCTCAAGGGCGAGCTAGACGTAAGCGCCCCCCCCCACCCGCCCCCTAGTTCATACCGCCGTGCGCTGGTACCCCACCGGTTACGCCTGTCACCAAAAGCTGGTGCGAGTTTGGATCAGGAGTGATGTGCTGTTGGAGTGGAGGCCGCAGGAGGTGGAGAAGCATGTGTCGAAGGCACTAGACGTGCACAGCATGCGCGGGCGGGCCGTGATTCGTGCAATTCTATCCACGTGCCCTCCGTGGGGGCGGGCCTCTCCCCCCCCCGGGCTGTTGCAGGCGGTGGAGACGTTGTCCAAGGAGGCGAACATCCCGGTGCCCATCGCAAAAGCACTGGCAAGCTTCATATTCGCCTCAGTGCGGTACAAGAACAGCAAGACCCAGTGGAATGCCTCCACTGAGCATCTGCTCGAGCAGGTTACATCCCTCGCACTGCCTGGGTGGTGCAGGCATGCGCTGGCAAATGGTAAATGGCGCGTTGCGTGGCTGTCACGGAGGGTCTTGGGGTGACCAATGGCAGGAATTTGGCGCGCTGATGTGTCTGAAGATGGAACGCTGTCATGGCGCCCCTCTGCTCGATCCCTACGCCGCCTCGTTTCTCGCAGCCTGCCTGCCTCTCAAGGCGCACCGTTAGTGCGCGTGGCTGTGAACCTTTGAGGGTTGGCTTCTTGAGCTGTTTCGCAGGTTGGTGGATGGAACATTTGTCAAGTTTGGGGGTGTGATCTACAGGAAAATTGTGGGGATCCCTATGGGGACGAGCTGCGCGGGCTTCATTGCCAACCTCTACTGTTTTACATATGAGCTTGCGTTCATGCGCAGACTTGTGGAGGCGGGGATTTTCATGCCGCGCACAGGTTTCTTTTCGTTTGTAGATGCATTGATGAGTTGCTGGCGTTCAATATTCCAGATATGGAAGACTATCTATATCTGAACGAATCCGGCCCTGCAGGGATTTAGCCCAAACACATTTTGAGTCTTTCTTTGGCACATGCGGGTGCGCGTGTTCTTTACATGGACATACTCATCAAGCAAAATAGGCGCAGAGACCTTATGACTGCCATATATGACAAGAGACTGGATGCACAATAATATGCTGACATCTGAGTCATTAGGTACCCTGCACATGACTCATACTTAGCCGACAAGGCTAAGTATGGGATCGTCACGAGCCAAATGCATCAGTTCGCTGAGAGATGTGTCCTTTGGCGAGACTTTGTTTACAACATAGCTCTTGTTTTCCACAGGATGACACAAAAGGGTTACCACAGCGTTTGTGGGGCTTTTGGCGGCGTTTTATGGTGGAGAGGCCCTGTCTGTATGATAGACGAGGTCCAGGTTGCTGGATTTCATGCGTCAGACGTAAGCTGGGGGACTTACATGACGGTGTCATTGTGCCAGGTCCGAATGGGTGGGAATGTGGAAAATCATAGCTGGCCGGGATTATGTCTCGCGATAGGGTTATGGCATCTCGTTGTTAACGGGGACGGCCAATGTAGTGCTTCGGATGATGGGATGTGGCTGTCGCTGTGGTGCCCTTCTGACGAGTATTGCCTCTTTGATGAGAACGTTGGGGATTCGTCTGTGGCTGGCTCTTCTTTTGACCAGTGCCTTGAGGCTTTTTCACCTGCTTGGGGACTGGTGATTGACAGCCACATTATGGGGTACTGGCATCTCGTTGTTAACGGGGACGGCCACTGTAGTGCTTTGGATGATGGGATGCGGCTGTCCCCGTGGTTCCCTTCTCACGGGTACTGCCTCTTTGAGTGCATCGGGGATTCGTCTGCGGCTCGCTATGTGGGAGTGTCTTGGATTCGTCTGAAGCTTGCTCCCTCTCTGTGTACAGTGCTCATGGTTATTACACATGCCGGGGGACGTGTGTTCTTTAAACCTGATGTGGGTCACTGGCGCATCGCTGTGAACGGGGACGGCCGCCAGGTGGAAGTGGGTTCTGGGAGGCGGTTGTGGTCCCTGTGGTGCCATTGTGGCGGGCACTGCCTCTTGGAGAGCTTGGTGGATTCGTCTGCCTTAGATGCAAGGAGAGGCAGAGGGTGGTGAAGGCCACCTTCTGTGTCTTCCCTTGATTTTTGTGGGGAGCACTTAGGTGCCCGCATTTTTAGACATGGGGTGTCCATGCTGTGTGGTGTGATTGCATTGCATTCATGGCAAAACCATGGACCAACGGGTCCCGTCCATCGACCGTGAGCCTCTGGGGGGCACGCCAGCAGGGTTCGCTTACTCCGTAACCCAGGGACTGACAACTATTGTCAGGCGATGATCAGTCACCACATCGTATCATCTTTCCATGCTGCTTTGCATCTGGGTTGGGGATATTTATGCGTTTGTGGTATCTTGTCACGGCCCCGCCGTGCTCTTGATTTGCCTCTCATATCCACTGGGATGATGGTGGGCTGGCTTTTGTTGGCCGATCTCATGCCGTTCAGTGTGGATGTGAACCTTGACCCACGCAGTGGAGACCATGGGGAATCAAGAACGCTGAGGCGCGTGACATGCTTCGAGGGGCCCTCACTATTCATGGGCTTGGGCGGGGGATGGACGTAGATATTGGCCATGGAGGTGTCTCCGAAGAGTCCGTCCGGGAAATTGCTGCGAGAGATGATCGGTTCGGAGATCCTCAACTGTGTTGTCAAGTTGGCACTTGGTCCGCCTCCTTCCCTCCTTCGACTAGCTCAAGTTGTATAGTTGACTTCGATGAGTGTGTGCGAGACGGTTCAATTAGATATCGAGGACGCCCCCGATTACCCAAGTAGTGAGTCATCCAACGGCAGACAAAGTCCGGATCCTTTTGTAAAACATCCACGGATCAGCTTACCCGATCGCCTAGCTCGTATAAGCATTTTATCCAATACCGCGGACAACCCCATTTAATTCAGGCACATACTCTACAGCACCAGAAATTAAACCTATGCTCTGAGGCCGGTCCTTAAAATCTGGATTTTTTTCACATCGCTGCATCGTGTCGGTTTTGATTGAAGCGACCTGATTGGCCAGAAAATTAGAGAATGCAGCACATACAATGCGGATGGATATCCAACAGCATCGTTTTTCGATGAGACGACATCTCTGGACACTTCTATCCCATTCAATTCAGCATTCATTGTTGGATAAAAAATTTGACGGTGCGCAGGAATTACATGTCGTTTGTGTCACATTTTCAGGTTCCAGGTAATGCGACAAAATTTTGGTTGCAAAATTCCTAATTCCTGGTGCAATCTATCTGTTGCAGAAAATACAGAACTTCCCCTTCATGTCCCCCTGCTCCTCCTTTCCCCCCCTCCCATCCCCCTCCCTTCCTTCCCCCTATTCCCCTCTTCCCTGCCCGTCCCTTTCGTTTCAGAAATTTATATTCATGATATATATTTATCAACATTCCAGATTTATCCGAGTGAAGTTGCGCAATTAAATTCTATTTATACACCGTTTCGTTTACTGTGCCGTTCAATCGCCAGGCAAATGCAGCTGAGCTCTTCCGTGGCCACATCGGACGCCACGTCAGCGGGAAATGTTAGGTAGCATGTTGCACTATCAAAAGCCACATCCTTAAAAACTGGTCGTGAAACTGGATGTGACATGCGACACAATCCCAAACCAGAATTAAATACGGGCCTGATCAGCCACATATTCATAGAAGTGAGTGACAGCGTTGTGAACGCCCTGATGACATGGCATGCCGGCTTGGAAGCTTTGTCTTGGGATATTCTGATCTCAGAAGTCGGAAGAAGGGGCTCTGGGATCCAGGCGATATACGTGGGCTGGTGGTGCTGCTGGAGCGATACTGGAAAACACCAGCATCCCAAGCATTCCTTAAGATTGCTCGGTGGTATATCTACGGCAGCGGTGACAACACGGGCAGTGGTCTTGAGCCGCAGGCGTTGCAGACGCTCCGTGACGACCTGGCTACATTCTCCGAGAAGGTTCCGGATATTCCGCCATGATCACTTCCATCCCCTGATATCCCCAAGTGCACCCCACTGTGCAAATCCCTCGGGCTGTGCACCGCCCTCCCCATCCCACATTTCTCTTGCGCTCACTCGTGCCGGTTGCCGGGTGTGGTGGCTCCTGACTACGTTCCTCGTTCTTTTATGGAGAGCCAATGCAGTGGTAGGGGGGGAGGGAGCGGGGGGGGGAGGGCAGTGGTTAAACATCAAGGCAGATGCCTTCACTGCACTGGCGGAACTGGCTGCTGGGACCAAAGTACAGCTTGAATTCCTCAGCAAGGCCCTTGACCTGAACGTGTCCGAGCTCAGGTGCTACCTCCAGACCACGGCCATCCGGACCGACGCCATCCTCCTGCCCTCCGCTGTTGAGCAGCTCGTAGAGCTGCTGGGCCGCGAGCCCCAAATATCGAATTTCATGTTCGGGCTCAGCTCAACCGTATATGGCAATAATCTCATTGATGAACAGGTGGGCCCCGTCCTCCAGCCGCCTAGCACCGACTGCCGGTTCTGTCTCACACGGTGGCGGCTGGTGGTGCTGCGTCTGCCCCCTCCCATCGCGTGACATCTTCAGTATATTAATCTATACACCCACTAGAGCTAGTGGAAGAAACACGGCGTACGCATCGTGAAGCCTGCGGGGTGTGAATGCGCATCTGCTGGCCCGATGCACGGTTGCACCTAGCTTTTGTTCAGTGTGGGCACTGCCTCCCGACACAGCCAGATAAAACTTTAGAGATGCATGAAAGGTCAAGAGTCAAAGGCAGCGCTGCGTTGGCTGCCTCAAGGACGGTGGGCGGGCATCGATACGAAAAACACCTCAGAAGCTACACAGCGCAGAGGGTGGATAGCCTGCGCGCTGAAGTCTACGGCATGAATGGCTTTGCGCGCAGGAGGCGGCGCTGCGCCACATGCACAAGCCAGAAGCCGCGGCGATCTGGGTCGCGTGCCTCCACTCGACCTCGGAGAGGGCGCCCTTGACGGTGCACGACATGCGCTCCGTGGTGCTTGCGCTGAAGAGCCCCAAGCAGAGGGTGCTGATGGAGATTGCCGCGGTGGCCATCAGCGGCACCAGCGCCACTGCTAACATGCTGCCTAACATCTCCCTGCTGCTCGGCGTGCCCCGGCATGCCGTTCTCCACTTTGGCTTGTGCGTGCTCCTCTTTGCCGACAATGAGCGCCTCCATTTTGAGGTCCGCGTCTATGCTCCCTTCTCTCTCTCTCTTTCTGAACTCCGGACAAGCCATGGCTTCCACGCTCCGATGTGTGAGCGCGCGCATGTCCACTTTTAGGTCAGTGACCACTTGCATGCCTCTGTCCCTCTGTGTCATCGGGGGCTATGGCTTCACTTTTGGGGGGACGTGGAAGGGTTGGGGGCGAGGTGAGGGGCTGCATACTGGACGCAAAGAAAGCAAAGTCATTTAAGGACGTTGTCAAGCAAGCTGAGATCTGCCGCCGCATGTGGCGCACAATGATGATGCTTCCGGGCAGCCACCAGGAGCGTGCCAACCGCCTCGCTGAAATGTCAAAGGAAGAGACCGTGCAGTCGCTGCGAAGCGCCGGGCTCAAGGTCGGCTCGTTCGGCTCCAAGGTACGACGGTCGCCCTTCAGAACCTCGAAGGAGGATATTTACAGAGTGATGTATCACAAGTACTTGAGAATCTGCCTTCGTAGTGACCCAACGAATTTGGATGAAGCACCAGTTGAAAAGTTTCATACGTTCCTGTCACAGTTCATGTTTGCGCACTCTCCAGCGGTGAACCCCAAACCTTGAAAGAGTCGCGGTGATGAAAGACATGTGTGGTGTGTGCGGTGCGCTGCTGGAGAGACGCGCGAGTGTATCAAGTGTGGTGAAAGGATGGTAAAGAGCTTTTCAAATTCGTTGGGTCACTATAAAGAAATCCTTAAGCATTTCGGATATTTATCTATGCGAAGCAGATCATCTGAAATTCATCCTCGACATTATACGTCCTAGTCCAGAATGGATCGTTGGCTCCCCGTGTGTAGGCAGTTGACGCACGGCGTGAAACACGCACTTGCATATGTGCGAGCTCCCCCTCCGATACAACGTCAAAACGATGCATGGCGTTCATTGTGCGCATCTGCGATTGATACGCGTCCTGCTCAGGCGGAGGTGTTCCAATGACGTACATTTTCGTCTGATGCTTGGGAGCTTTTTGTAAATTTTTGTCTGATGCTTGGGAGCTTGTTGTACATTTTCGACTGATGCTTGGGAGCTTGTTGTACATTTTTGTCCGATGCTTGGGAGCTTGTTGTACATTTTTGTATGATGCTTTTGGGAGCTTTTTGTAAATTTTGTCCGATGCTTGGGAGCTTTTTGTACATTTTCACCTAATGCTTGGGAGGTTGTTGTGCATTTTCGTTTGATGCTTGGGAGCTTGTTGTACATTTTCGCCCGATGCTTGGGAGCTTGTTGTACATTTTCGTTTGATGCTTTTGGGAGCTTGTTGTACATTTTCTGTCTCGATGCTTGGGAGCTCTTTGTACATTTTCGTATGATGCTTGGGAGCTCTTTGTACATTTTCGTATGATGCTTGGGAGCTTGATGTACATTTTCATTTTATGCTTGTGAGCTTTTGTACATTTTTGTCCGATGCTTGGGAGCTCTTTGTACATTTTCGTCCGATGCTTGGGAGCTTGTTGTACATTTTTCGTCGGATGCTTGGGAGCTTTTTGTACGTTTTTGTCTCCATGCTTGGGAGCTTGATGTACATTTTCGCCTGATGCTTGGAAGCTTGATGTACATTTTCGTATGATACTTGGGAGCTTTTTGTACATTTTGGTCTGATGCTTGGGAACTCTTTGTACATTTTCGTTTGATGCTTGGGAGCTTTTTGTACATTTTCGTTTGATACTTTGGAGCCTTTTTATCATTTGGGTGTGATGCTTGGGAGCTATTTGTACATTTTTGTCTGATGCTTGGGGGCTTGTTGTACATTTTCGCTTGATGCTTAAGAGCTTTTTGAATATTTTTGTCTGATGCTTTTGTGAGCTTTTTGAATATTCTCGTCTGATGCTCGTAAGCCTTTTTTACATTTTCGTTTGATGCTTGGGATCTTTTTGTACATTCTCGTCTAATGCTTGGGAGCTTGTTGTACATTTTCGTCTGATGCTTGGGAGCTTTTTGTACATTTTTGTCTGATGCTTGGGAGCTTTTTGTACATTTTGTCTCGATGCTTGGGAGCTTTTTGTACATTCTCCGACCGACAGTTTTTGGGAGCTTTTGTAAATTTTCGTTTGATGCTTGGGAGCTTGTACATTTTTTGTCTGATGCTTGGGAGCTTGTGTACATTTTCGTCCATGCTTGGGAGCTCTTTGTACATTTTCGTTTGATGCTTGGGAGCTTGATGTACATTCTCGTCTCGATGCTTTGGGAGCTTTTTGTAAATTTTTCTGCTTGATGCTGGGAGCTAAAAGATTGAAAACCATGTTTGGGAGCTTGATACATTTTCGTCTCGATGCTTTTGGGAGCTTGATGTACATTTTCGTCTGATGCTTGGGAGCTTGTTGTACATTTTCGTCTGATGCTTGGGAGCTTTTTGTACATTTTTGTCTGATGCTTGGGAGCTTTTTGTACGGAAGTGCTCAGATGCTGCGCCGAGATGCACTGCCTCTCACCACCAAACTAAAGCTGTTCTTCTCATGTACGGATGCCCGGCCAAATTTGACGCATGCACCAAGTGCCACCTCGAGTGAAATGGTCGACTGGAGCGCGTATGAAGGGGGGCACGGCTCTGTTGCACAGCTCCAGGCTAGGAGAGGGTGTCCTCCCGCAGCTCCAGGGCTGAGAGCGACCACGCCTTCTCCAGTGTCAGAGTGCAAAGCCCCTTTTGGGTCACTGGGAAGTAGAGGGCAATTCTGAAGAGCTGCTGACCGAGAGAAATGCGACGGGGGGCTCGAACCAGAAGGTGGTGCCAGCGAGCGATGAAAAATCCCTGGAGGGCCCTCCCACGGACGCCGAGCTGCAGAGGGTGATTTCGAAGAGCTGCCCAAATCATCTGCACCAGCAGGCGGTGCTGGGGCTCGCGCACATTGCGTCCGGCCAACCCACGGAGGAAGCGATGAGCAATCTGGCCGGCCTGCTGCAGCTGGACAAGGAGACTATCAGCCTGCTTGTGGACCTCACCATGGGGGACTTCCTGCGCGTGCTGGGATTCCAGGTGTGTGTGACCGCACTACCATCAATCGGCCTCCTCCCCCTACCGCCTCTGCGCTGCTCCCCCCTCCTGCCTCTTCACTGCTGCCTGCTGGGCGTGCAATAGACCGCATGCCAGGGGAGGCTCTGAGAGGGTGCTCTGAGCCTGATCGGTCGAATTGTTGCCGCTCCTCTGAGCCTGTTGGGTTCGCATGAATTGGGTGGACATGATTGAGGGCAAATCACTCAACGGTGACCGGGTAGACTCCCTTGCCGCATGCATTGCGCTTGCCGTTAGCCTGGCCTCATCTTGACATGCAGGGACCTCGTCGTGACATGCAGGGGGGCTCGTTGTGACTTGCAGGGTCCTCGTCATGGCATTATTGAGAAGCGCAAGAAACGCTTGTCAATATCAGAACAGAAGGTGCAAGCAATAGGGGATTCGAAGGCACTGAGGTCGAAGAACACCGGTCTCAAAGCGAACAGTGCTGACATGGCACACAACCACTTTTGGCAACTACCAGCGGAGCAAGTCTTGTCGCTCTGCCGCATCGAGCGGCTGAAGCTGCTCACTCTGGTGACAGGGCTGCCACACTTAAAGGTGATAACTACCGTACAGCAGGCGCGCCGTTGTTGTCAGTGGGGGGAGGCGCGCAACGATTTCATCAAACATATGGCCCAGGCTCTGAATATCAATCGGAGAAGCATGTTGACGCTGATACAGGCGTGCGGGATCCAACGGCCGAGTGCAGGCCTGGGCAAACCAAAAGGAACCCAGATACTCGGGGGCGGGGCAGTCGGGCGTGCGCAGCGCATGCTTAGCGCGTTGCATAATATCTTCACGGACGCCTCAGGAACACAGGACACGTTTTTTAGCATTGTCAAGGAGGTGAAGCGCAAGGCGGCATCGCAAAAAGAAGTCAACCCCCCCACTTTGTTGGTACGCCTGCGCAGCCCTGCCCAAACTCCCCTTCACCTCCGCGCACCCAAGCGTCCCTTCTGGTGCTTGGCATGCCGTCGTCTCTGGAGCTGGGCGCCTTTTGATGTTACATTGTCATGTCCCCGCGCCGCTCAGTGGCCCTGCACTCGGCCTCAGCCTGAGCTCTGTGGTGTTCCCGGCAGGGGGCGGCTCAGGTGGTCGGCTGTGCGATGCACCCCACGTGTAGATGTGCCTTGCAGTTGCTTTCCAGTGAGTACGTCAGCGGTGAGAGGCGCATGCTTCTCGTCACCTGCTGGGGGCTGGCTGGGGTGCTGGCTGTGAACGGTCACCTGCAGCCGTGGTTACGCAAGCCGGGGGACGTGCACTTTGGCATATGCCGAAGGCATGCCAAGGAGTGAACAGTGCCGCTCTTTGTGCCCACGGCTCGCAACGACTGGATCCAGGTTAGAGCAGTGAGCGTCACATGCGAGACGGAAAATCACGCTGCAGCGCGCCGTATGTATGCCTTATGTGTGCCTAGTGTCGGAGTTGGTCGGCGCTGAATTTGGATGCTCGGCACATGAGAGCCCAGAGGGAGTGGTGGCAGGGCATGTCCCCCATCGGACCCTCGCAGACTGTTTCATGTAAAGAGGGATGCAACGGAATGCGCATGGTTTCAGAAACCAGAACATGTGACTCTTGCTGCAGTTGAGACAGAATGACGCATGTAGCTCTGCGAATGACCACATACCGACACGGCGATACAGCTCTGTTCATTTTGCTTTTCCACCTCACTTGCAGGTTGCCGCTGTACGGTCACAGTGCACGTAAAGGATGCGACCTGCATTCCGCACGCACCACTCAGACGGGTCTTTGCGGTACTGTCCAGTACCAGCGGCTCTACCAGAATCTCGCGTGGCCTCGACGGCTGACAGCGCAACTAACCCCCATGCTGGTGCTGGGGCATTTCTATCTAATTTGGAGACGCGGAATCTTCGTGGTTTCAAAACATTGATTCGATCGTGCTGAGCCCTGCGCCCTGTCTGCGACAGTGAGGGTGCAACCCTTTTTAAGAGAGCCGATATCCTGTCACACGCTCTTACTTTTCTCTGATGACTACTGCTGCGCCACGTGACACCCTGACCATTGCAGCGATCTGCCGGCAGCGAGCTCTCTCGATCTCCTCCTCGTTGTCCACAGGTGCCCTGATTCCCCGGTTGGTTCACTTGCAGGAGAAGAACGACGAGGGGGGTGTACCTGATGACTCCTCGAGGTTAGCCGACATTGCGCAGGCGATGACTGAGGTGAAAATTTATCCGGAGTTGACTCAATCTGTCTCGCCAGACACTAAGACGCCTGGGGTCATCGCAGCTGCGATGCCGCATGCTCAGGACAGCACGCATGACAAGATGACGCATGCCCGGGCGGCAAACGAGACGCTGAGGAAGCTCCATTCAACAAACGTCGAGGCGGTGCTTTGCCACAAGCTGCTACATATGGTCGGATCGAAACAACTTCACTCGAAGACTGTTTACATGAATTTAGTGCATCACAACAAGTATTTGGCCAGGACACTGCAAGGATCGGTGGATAAGCTGGCCTCGCTCCCCGAGAACGACGCCGACAGCTCGGCCTCGGACAAACTAGACGACAAGCTGCTGGACCACAAGCTCACCACGGCCGATGTAGTGAGAGGGCATCACTCGTTTGCATTCCTTGGTCTGTATCTGCAGGCGTGCCGCATGCAGCACCATGCGCAGCAGGCAGCGAGCCACGCGCCGAGCGCAGGCCATACGGTGCCCATCGAGGACTCCGGCTTCAGCCTACCGCCTCGCATGTGGGAGAATGTCAAACAGGTTAGCGGCGTCTCACACTGAGATCCCCTCGCGGGCTGGTGCTCACACGTCTTCGTTTGAGCCTCTCCTATCTTACATCTGCTCCTATCTTCCTGAAAGGTGACGCCATCTGATGTCCGCGTTGTCTTTACTGTGGCTGATGCATGGCGCATGTCGGAGGACACTCGAGCACGGCGCCAGGCAGGCAGTCTGCGCTGCGGGTGTGCCAGCACGCTGCGTGTGTGTCAGCATGCTTTGCTACAAGGAGAGACAGAGGGTGGTGAAGTCCACCTTCTGTGTCTTCCCTTGATTTTTGTGGGGAGCACTTAGGTGCCCGCATTTTTAGACATAGGATGTCCATGCTGTGTGGTGTGGCTGCATTCATGACATAACCATGGACCAGCGGGTCCCATCCATCGACCGGGAGCCACTGGGGGGCATGCCAGCAGGGTCCAACTATTGTCGGGCGATGAGCGGTCACATCGTATCATCTTTCCATGCTGCTTTGCATCTGGGTTGGGAATATTAATGAATTTGTGGTATCTTGTCACGGCCCCGCCCTGCTCTTGAATTGCTTCTCACATCTGCTGGGATGATGTTGGGCTGGCTTTTGTTAGCCGATCTCATGCCGTTCAGTGTGTCAGCATGCTGCGGGTGGGGTCGCAGGTGATCTGCACTTTGGACCTAGGGAAGGTGTTCTGCATAGAAAAATTCGACGACATAAAAATCGCAACGCCGACGGCAATGCTGTTGCTGCAGGCGGCGTTTGTGTCGAAGCTTGGGGATCACAATTGCCTGCAGGAGGTGTTCCTGCCGCTCGTGCACCTGATAAATATACGGGGCGAGGCGGAGGCGCAAACCAAATTCTTGCTCGCGCTGGCGGTGGGGGCACCTGCTGGTGAGACCCAGATGATGCAAAAGGCGTTTAGCTCAGGGCACATCCGGGCGGTGACGCGCATCCCGGCGACGCTCCTGTCGTCTACCGTGGCGCTCTTCCACCACGACACCGCGGGCATCACAACCGCGGCGCAGTACTTCCAGAGTGAGCTCCGGGTCAGTAACGAGATCCTGACGGGGATGCTGGCAGCGGTGAAGCACATGCCAGACGCGCTCGGCGTGCTCCCGAGCCTGATGGGCATCCCTCCTAACCTCGCGAGCGCCTTGGTGGCTGTCACCAACTACTCTAGCCAGCCCCGCAAACTCAGGCAGATCGGCGCACTAGCGGTGCTCATGGATATTCAGCAGCTGCTCGCGATCGACAACTTGGTGGACATCCTGCACGGCAAGCCACAGTGCGTGACTCAGCTAGACTGGGAGAAGCAGGTGAGAGAAAGACCTTGCTCAATCCCAATCTCAATCTCAGCTAGACTGGGAGAAGCAGGTGAGGGAAAGACCTTGCTCAATCCCAATCTCAATCTCAGCTAGACTGGGAGAAGCAGTGAGGGAAAGACCTGCTCAATCCCAATCTCAATCTCAGCTAGATTGGGAGAAGCAGGTGAGGGAAAGACCTTGCTCAATCCCAATCTCAATCTCAGCTAGACTGGGAGAAGCAGGTGAGGGAAAGACCTTGCTCAATCCCAATCTCAATTTCAGCTAGATTGGGAGAAGCAGGTGAGGGAAAGACCTTGCTCAATCCCAAGACCGGCCGGTGCCTCAAATAATCTCACCTCGCGCCCCATGCGCCATCAACTAAAGCGCAGTGCTCTCTTTATGTTGCCGAATACCGTCGCTGGCTGAGCGCCTCTGCATCTTCCCGCATTGCCGGGAATCGTGCACGAAGCAGCAAAGGCCATCATGCACCTCCGTGACCGCAGCTACGGGCAGCCACAGACAGCCACGTGGTGTGCTCACCGCGGAGTCATCCAGGTTGAGTTAACTGTTACGCCTTTCCGCACAACCCCACCTCCTCCCATGCACCATACACCGGTTGCTGCCCTGGCTTCAAGGGGGCCCAGTACATGGCATGCCTTAAGATGTTGTGTGGGGGGCTAGGTGGAGGAGGAGTCCCACGAGCTACTGCTGGCCGATGCAATCGCGGCCACTGCTGCCGGGCGCCACATGCAAGACCACCAGCTCGTTGCCATAATCCAGCAGCTTGTCCGTCACGTGCACCCTCCGCTGCGCGCCGACGAGATGCAGGAGCAATCCTCTTCCCACTTCGCTGTCTTCAACCCGTCTCCGGGCCACCACGACCACAATACCCCCAGCCCTGCTCGTCCGGATGCCCAGCTGGACACAGATGAGGACAAGAGAGGGCAACAGGCGCAAATGCGGCTTCAGCACGGCATCTCTCTGATGATCCAGCTCGGCAGAGGCGATACGCATGCAGCCAAAGAGCTCATTCTCGAGCTTATTGCGCTCGACTCGAGCCGTTGGGACTTCTGGGGGGCCCTGGTGGAAGATGTCTCTGTTTACCCAGATGACCTGGATACCCACACCCGAACGTCTATGCCCTCAGCGGCGCCCCAGCCGGACATCTCGGACTCCAATAATGCGTGCTTCCAAACCGGATCCTCTGGGGGCCCTCTGCAGTCCACCGAGTTTGCGAGGTACGATTCCGTGACCAATCAAGATTGCCTGGGGTCAGCAAGCCAGGACCGCCAACCGTACCAAGAGCCTATAACGCCGATGGAGACGTCCCATTCCCGGGGCGTGTACAAGCAGCTGCCCCCGAGGGAGGAGCTAAGCCAGCTGGAGGAGATGAGCAGCCGAGTATTGCTGGTGGTGGAGTATGTTCTGCGGAACGCGCATGAGTTTCACGAGCCGAACGCGGACCGGAAGGCCTCCTATCCGATGTTTAACAATTGCCAGTCGTTCTTTATGGACGTTGCGACATGCTTCGGCCGGGTTGAATACTCCCAGCTGCAACCAGAGGCGGCCTGGGTGTTCCCTGGGGTGACCATGTTCAGCCGGATGATGCTCCTTTCGGCGGCGATTGTGCTCCCAGACACGTACATGCTTCTGATTCCAGCCGTGGAGGTGTGCCAGTGACCAACGCAGTGCCCCAAACCTAGTTGGCCCGCTGACTCTAACGTCTACCGCAGATCGTGGAGCGTTGAGCGACCAATCACCCACCTGACCGATGGCATATCAATGTAGTTCGGTTGTGTCCCGTTCGTCACACCCAGGGGTGATGGCCATACACCAGCGTCAGCTTTCATGGTGTCCACTACTCCACTTCCAAATGCAAGTGAGCATGGCGAAGAGTTGACCCGCCCTCCCGCAGCATCCGCCTTCAGCGTAGATGTGCTTTCCATGCGTACAGGGCATCGGATACCCATCAGCATGCGACCATTGTCAGTCTTGGTGAACGAATGGATGCGCTGCCAATGTCTGTGCTCTGCTGGAATGCCCCAACATCCTTTCGCTCCGTAGTGTCCCTTTTCTTCCCCAACTCCCTGTTACACACTTTTTCCGCGAACTTCCGAGACGGATGTGGATATCCAGGGGCATATACTTGCGCTGCACCACAAGCATTTTTTATGGGCTGTGTCATGCCCGATGTCATGTGTGGGATCTCCGATGTCATGCGTGGTGTGTGATTCGCTTGATGGGGTGTGACGTGCTCGATGTGGTGTGACGTGCTCGATTGGAGTGTGACAACTGGCCGCAGGGGCGGTTGGATGTAAATGATGACTCCCCAGAGCATGAACCCTCATCGGAATCTGCAGCGAAGATGTCGTTGCAGGCGGGCAAGTCCCTTGTGGTGGGTACGATTGCGCTGGCGTGTGGCGACTGGAAGGTTCTGACAAAGTACGGGGACACGCTGCTCCGCGAGCTATGCCTCACGCGCAATGAGAGCAAGGACGTTTCGATGAGCAGCACCGGACAAGTGAGGCTGACACAGACGCAGAGCTTGACCAGCACGGTTAAGGCACTGGAGCTGCTTTGGCTTTTGGTCCGTGGTGACTGCAGCAAAGCGGCGGGTGCATTCGCTGGGGGAGTCGAACCTCGGACCTCGTTGAGAGCCTTGTTGCTGAAGGCGCTGTCCAATGAACAGTACTGTGACAACGTATTGACGCTTCACCGGCTTGCCACCTTGGACCGCAATGACCTCTCGCACACCCACCGCTGGAAGGTGATGAGTGGCATCACCAACCTGCATTCCCTGCGCCGGTCGCTCTTCCGGAACCATGACATGCATTCCCGCGACGAGACGAAAATCTGTCAGGTGCCTAACAACTACCATCCCGCCCACCTCTACTTGCTCTACTTGCTTTCATCTCCTTCCTCCTGCACCGCCCACCCTGCTCTACAAACCTTCACCTCCTTGCCCTTGCACATCCAACCCTGCTCTACATACCTTCACCTCCTTGCCCTTGCACCTCCCACCCTTCTCTACATGCCCTTCACCTTGCCCTTACACATCCAACCCTGCTCTACATACCTTTACCTCCTTGCCCTTGCACCTCCCACCCTGCTCTACAAATCTTCACCTCCTTGCCCTTGCACATCCAAGCCTGCTCTACATACCTTCACCTCCTTGCCCTTGCACATCCCCCCCTGCTTTCCATCCTCCTTCTCTGGCTCCTAGCAACCCTCTAGCATCCCTCCACCCCACCCCCATCCCTCTTATCAAGGTCCAAGGCGAATGCAATTGGGAGCTGATTCGTGAGCTCCTTTTTAACACTTCCACAGAGCATTTCGTGCAAGTGTCATTCCAACGGGCATCAGGAGGACGACCTCATGGGGCAAGTTTTCGAGCGTCGATGCTTAAAGCGGTCGCCGCGACAAGTCCCTAGCCAGTGCTGATTGAACTGTTTGCCACGACAAGTGCCCAGCTGATCTTTAAACCACTCACTGCAACAGCCCCCCATCCCCACTCCCCCGCTTGCCGACACCGTTTGCTGCAGCAAAGCACCACTCATTGATGCATGCAGCCCAGTTGCCTACAGCCTGCACACGACACCCAGCCCTTGATACTGATACCGCTTGCAACAACAAATGCCCAGCCCAGCTTGATACTGAAAGTCCTCCTAGCCACCCGGCTGTTGCGCATCGCCACACTTAGCTAGGTGGCACTAGCAAAGACAAAAAGGCCGGTGGACCCACGCTGATGTGGCATGCTGGGATGTGCGGGGTGACCGAGGGCTGCAGACGTTGCAAATGCTGCTGATGCTTGCCGCAGGGGGGCGTGGCGCGATGGGCATCGCGGACCTCGAGGCGATGGCAGAGCACCTAGGGGTGGCTACAGAAGGAGCCTCCCGTAACTTTGCGGGGTGTGTGCGCTTGGCGGGGCGTGACCCGGACCTGAGTCCAGTCGATCTGGAGGGGCTCACAGGCATCGGACTCGATTCTGAGTCCATACTGCATTTTACTCGCGCGATGCAGGGCCGCCGGAGCTCCCTCACGGAGCTGGCCAGCCAGCTCGCCAAGCTGACCGGGGAGGAGGGCGCTGAAAACATTTTCGACCGGGCTATCGAGGTGATCACGCAGCTTCCGCCACAATATGCTCCCTAGAAGTCCCTTGTTGCGGTTGAGATGACGCAAGCATCGATGACGGAGAAGCGGCCACCGAGATGCCCTTCAAAACATAGGGGAGGGCACGCCGTGAGGATGGGCAAGGAACCCCACTTGGCCGGCTGCCACTTGCTGCTGCCCGTCAACTCACCTACTGTGGCCTTGTGGAGAGGCGTCTGATCAGTGCCTCACTGGGGAACGGGGGGTCTCGGCGGAGGACGCAGGATGTGAAAAAGGCGGTGCAGGACACGTTGGAACCAATGGGGGTGTTAGGAACTGTGTTAGGAACTGTGATTAGATGCATCATCAATCTGGTGCTGATGATCCTGCGCAACATCGGTTACATTGCGACCATGGGCACGGAGCAGACTAAGAAGTTCGCACGCCAGTTAACAGCCCGCAGCCAGTCAGCAGACAGCGAGGCCGATGAGGTCGAAAGATTCCTGGAACGCATGGAGAGGCTTTTTGCTGTGGCGCAAGGCGATGTGAGGGGCACCCTTGGTACGCTGAAAAATCTACTGCAGGAGCGGGAAAATCTACTGCAGGAGCGGAAAACTCTACTGCAGGAGCGGAGGGACACAATCGAGATTGAGGTGAGGGTCCCTCCTTGCCACGGGGTAGAAGTCCCTTGTGACGCGTTAAGTCCCCGTTTCGGCAGGTTCGAGCCCCCCTTGTCAAGAGGTAGGTTTCCCTCGTGGCAGGGTAGAACCGCCCTTGCCAAAGGGCAGAGGGCCCCTTGCCATCGGGTAGGTGTAGTCCCTGCTTGCCACGGGAGGTTTTTCCTTGGCCACGGTAGAGGCTCTCTCGCTGCGGGGTCGCTCCTCCCTTGCTGTGGGTAGATAACCCATTGCACCATGTGAGCCCTGCTTGTCACAGAACAGGGGCCCTTGATGCCTCGGGTAGGCAAGCCCATGCAGCGGGGTAGCGACCCCTGCCAAATTGTATGTCCTCCCTTATGGCAGAGTAGGGCCCCCTTATGGCAGAGCAGGACCCCCTTATGGTGGGGTACATTCCTGCTTGAGGCGCGAAAGAGGCACCCTTGCCAAAGGATTAAACTCCCATTATTGCAGGTAGCCTCCCCCCCCCCTCGGGGCAGGAGGGTGCCCTGCTGCGCATCGGGCCTTGTAGCAGGCTAGAGCACGCCTGCCCTTAGGGTTGGGCTCCCTTTGGCAGGTTAGAGGCCCCTCTGCCGTAGGGGTGATTTCCCCTTGCGGAAGGGTTAGGGGCGGTTCCCCCTTACTGCGAATTAGATTCCCCTTGCTGCGCAGTGCCCCCCACCCTTATGGCAGGATAGGGTCTCCTGTGTGTTGTTGGAGCTTCGAGCCCCGGGCAACGCCACCAAAGGTGCAGCGCAGGTGCAGCGTGTTTGGTGTGATGCTGTCCCGAGAACAAATGGGCCTCTAGTGGAGAAGAGGGGCAGGGGGGCATGGAGCTTGTGGATTTGAACGTGAGGGAATGACCTGTGATTAGCAGGAATAGAGGCGGCAGCACTGCAGGGGGTATGCACAAGGATAGGACAGGGCATGGGGGTGTGGATTCTCATTTGCCTTGCAGTTACAGGCAGCGTGAGAAGACAGGCAGAACTTTGTGTGGAATTGCCCACTGCCCTCTCGGTCTCAGGGATGAGGTTTTTAGGGATGCAAGGCCGCATCCTCTGCATTGCCATCCTGCGCTCTGCATGATAGGGATGGGGCCGGGACCTGTGGTATCGGCTTTGTGCGACGCATGTATGGTGCCGCCTCCGCACTTAGACCTCACACCGAATTGTGGCTTTGGGAACAGGTATGGAACATACTAGAGGGTTATCAATCACTGGTCGCGGGCTACGGCCCTGGGGCCCTGAGGTGCCTGCCGAAGGATATGCAGCCACGCGACAGCACACTGCTGCGCACTGCACTGTTACTGAAGTGTCAGGACTACGCTTCCCTGAAGCACACCCTGCCGGAGATCGCCAAGGTACTCGTGGAGGACCCGGAGATCGCCAAAGTCGGCGTGGAGGACCCAGCCAACCTGGTCACCGACCGATTGCTGCGCGCCGCCTGCGGGCAGACTCAGGCCAGCTTGGAGCTTGCCTCTCTCTGGGCAAACGGCCGACAAGGTGGGCTGGCCTCGGAGAAATCGCGCTTGCGGGTCTCGGTTGAGTCTTTGACAGCTTTGATCAGGGAGTCTGCTCGATGCCTCTCGTTAGAAATTTTACGCCGTCTGCTTCGTGCGCGCTATGCTCCGTACTCTATAAAAACCACAGCATGTATCTGTATAGATATGTTGTCAAGTTACATGCATATGATTCCTGAGGAAGTATGCAAGATATATAAAGTTATTATACACACACACTCTCTCACTCACTCAGCAAGGCTTAGGGGGTCCCATTCTTCACGAGTGAGATCGGGAGATTCCGGATAAGTGTCCCGAAGTGTATGTTGAATCCTTTGATCCCCGGAGTGGGTACATAGTGCAGCCGGTCTTCTGTGGCTACGAGGTGCTAAAGGAGTCGGTCCAAGGATAACACACACACACACACACACACACACACAATCCCTCGCTGCTGGAAGCTGTGAAGTAGATGGATATCGGTGCATGGGGAGGGGCAGAGATGGACCTGGCATTCTTTATATCGGCGCTGATGGACCCATCGGTGACCACGGTATCCTCCGGCAGCGAGCTCGGTCAACGGAACATCAACTGGGTGAAGTACAAGCACGGTCTGGAGCAGGCAATGGTGTGGTTCCAGGTCCCCTCGAGTGTGCAGCTGCACGACAGCAAGAAAATGCTCATGTACACGTTTATGCGCAAGATCAGCCGGAACTGCGCTGGCGTAGAGCTCGCTAGCATTCAGCAGCGGCTACTTGACTCCATCTTCAGTCTGGATCAGCGCCCCATGGTGCAGGAGCTCACGGATCTGACCTACTTCGGCAAGTGCCGCATGGACCACGTGCTCGAGCACCTCATGAAGGCACCTGCCCAACCCTATCCAACCTTATCCCCGCCCACCCTTGCAGTCCTTATCCGACCAAACGTATGTGCACACGGGCCGGCCCTCAACCATCTGATGGACATCACCAAGGTGCGCAGCGCCATCATTATCAAGTATTGGATTGTGAATAAAAATGGCACCGAGGCGACGTGGCAGCGTGCGTATGGCATTTCACTGAAGTCTTCCGCTGTGTGCTCGCAGAGGCGCCCTGCAACTGCAAAGAATCCAACGTTTGATACGGAGACTAGTACCGAGAGCAGCCGCCAGGAGGAGGTGGCGCCAGCAGAGAGTATCAGGGGTCCCGCCAACTTGATTCAAGAGAGAGAAGTGGGGTTCATCCAAGCAGAGGTCACAGATTATCATGCGGAATCTTCCAAACTTGAGCCCCGCAAGGAGGATACCAAGGCCAAGGTGGGCGCTCCCTTTCTCTGACCCACCATCAGGGAGCTGCACTGGCGATTTCACCAGGGAGCTGCGATGGCGGTTTCACCTCCTCCTCGCCTTTTTCAACATGCTGGGAGGCAAGCATAATGGTTTGATCACAGGAATTGTGCATGGAGCGTCAGATTCAGATTCAGAATATCAAAAGTGAATGGCCGAGCTTAGATTGGGCAGCTCTATATTTTCCGTCGGCATGCAGCACCACGCTCCATCGTGTGCTGCAATCCCTCTCTTGATGGCTACTGTGGGTTTGCGGCACAGCAGACCCTCGTAAAGAAGTGGCAAATAATGACAACCATGTTCACATGCTTCGAGAACCCGGAGCACTCGAGCTTGAAGGACCTGATGTCCCTCACGCTGCGCCTGCTCGTGGAACCGGAGCAAGGTGCGGAGTATATAAAGGAGTTGAGCGAAGAGATGCGTGACTTCTTTGAAGCTCTGCTCAGCGGCAAGCTGCTGAAAGAGACGGCCCTGGAGAAAGTGCTTCCGTGGCTCGTAAAAATTGACAAAGACGAGCTGCACAAGGTGGGCCCCTTCGGCCGCGCATTAAGGCCGATCGCGGGTGCAATCACTCAAAGCGTGGTTGCACTGTCGCCCTAGACTCCTTTCGGATACAACTCGATGGCTAGGATGCGCGAGAGCACCCTTTGTGGGTTTCATCGAGGGTTAGGATGCGCGCAAGGACGTCCTTTGTAGCTTTATCGTTGATGAGCTTTATTATTATAACACGTGATTCATGCAGCAAAGCCCGTGAGGTTGAACCACGTCATTACGAGTCTGAACCGAAATTTTGCATGCCATCCATCAGCGGGCGTGGGTTGCTGGCCTGCCAGCTCCCGCATCCTGTCTCATCGCCCTCATCATAGGCGTCAGCTTGGAAGGCCCTTCAGCTGCGACTGTTGCAGCTGCTCGACCGTCAAACAAGCAAATGCGCAGCCAATGGACGCTTTGGGAACGTGTAACAGAGCGTCATTCTGGCAACATGATGCGACAGTGGCGATTGCGATGTTCTGGTACTCTGCGAGAAGCCTGGTCCAAAGGTCTTCTCATGCCTGCTGGACTCCACCGACCTGGGACACGGCCACACGGATGGCTGGAAACGCTTTCCTACAGAATGGACTGTTGGCGCACTCCCACTAGCATGCGAGTTGCGGGTGTCGGGCTTTTGTCAACATTTGGCTATATAGTGCGTGAGCATCACATATGCCTTAAATCCTAAGGATGCAGATGAGCTGTGATGGAGCCTGATGGGAGGTGAACTCGGCTCTCCAGGTGAAAGTTTGGATCGCTTTCATTCTCCACATGAAGCTGGAGGACGACCACAACCCAGAGCACGAACTCGAGCAGCTGCGCCAGATGTCGAAGATTATGATTGAGATGGCCCAGCTGAAATTAACCGAGGCTGACATGGAGGGCTTTCTACAGTTGGTAGTCGCTGTTGGGCGGCAGGACGTGCAGCGCTCCCTCAAGGCTATGAATTCGCTGGATCACGTGATGCCCAATCAAGTGCAGCTGCTGATCCAGCTGCTGGAAGGCCTGGGAGCGCTGCAGATGAGCCAGGGCAGCGACAGAGTGGGGAAGGATGGGGCTGGGACGGAGGCGGGCGGGGAGGCGAAGGGAAGGGGGTTGAAAAACTCCTTCGAAGTGTTGTTTAGCCAGCTGGATGTGGATGGTTGTGGAGAGATCCCAACGAGCAACCTCAACAATCTATTGGTGAGCATGAAGCTTAACCTGACGGATGAGCGACGGATGGAGCTGCTATCACTGGCGGACGGCGGGACTGGGGTGATCAAGCTCGAAGGAATGACGGAGGCTGTGAAGGTTGTTGCAAAGGAGCTCGCGGAGGATTGCATGCGTATTTTAAACGTCTCCTGGGACTTTCTTATCTTGGGGTTTGTCAGCGCTATTTCGTACCTCACGCTGATCATGATCTTCCTTTTTCTGGGCATCAAAGCGTTCAGCACAAGTATGCGCTGTTGTTCAATATGCACCGCTTTTGAGTGCTGCTTTTTATGAGTTGTTCCTGACTGGTTTATCATCCTTGCGCCGTAATGTCCAGCTTCCCGGCACATATGTGTGGTGCTTGCCATTCTACTGCGAGTCCTCAGCTCCAATACTGACAGGGGCTTTTTTGGAAGCTGATCACGGCATGTTTGGGGCGTGCTTCTGCAGCCTCCACCTTCAGCAGTATTGTGGAGTCAATGTGCGCAGCAGGGGCTGGGGTCGGTTCGAGTGTGAAGGGAGCCATCCAGGATGCGAAGGCAGAGAAGTTTGACATCATGGTGATACCGCGGCCTGTGAACACATGGTTTATTGGCACTTTGCTGCACAATGCCGCGCGTCAGCAGTGCTTGTTTGCTCAGCACCATGCATGACGTTGTGTGCAGGTCTCTGTGCATGTACCTCTTGCGCTCAACGCCTTTATCCTCCTGTGAGTCTGCGCTGGCCGTATGTGTTTCACAGGAAACGGTGAAGAAGGCGTGGTCAAGGTTGACATTGGATGACAACGAGAGTTCAGATGCGAAAGTTATCCAGTCACAATAGTGCGTTCGGCACGATGCAGGAGTGATGATGCTCCTGAAGTGCTCGTGCTGAAGGCATGAGCCGCTGGGAAGTACCATTATGTTTTTTGTACTTCCCTGGCCACAATTGTACATAACCTATATGATCTGAACATAACCTATATGACCTTGCATATATATTCATAATATGCTAATAAATTATGATATGTAGACTTTGAAGACGAAAACAGTTACACGTATCATATTTTAGCTATTCCATTATGGTTGAAGCTCCAGTGCACGATCCGTACCCGTAGAGTTGGCATTTTCGTGTCGGGCATTCAGGCTCCTTGATGGGTCTTGTAGGGGAATAGGACACCCTCTAAGGGCAAGTAAGAGTCATACCGGTATCCGCTTTTCTGTCACCGCAGTCACGAAGGCAGCAAATACATAAGGCACAACATACACAATGGTGCAAAGAAAATACGACGATATCTGAGCCCGAAGGTTCGGGACGACCTAATTGGCATAGAGCTAAGACTAAGTCGCCGGGCGGAGCTGTTTCATCGGTTCCTTCAGCTATTCTAGATTGCTTGTGTGCCATGCGATCTCATCTTTCAATTTGCGTGACCTAGCTAGTATTAGTTTTTGAGAGAGATATCGCAATTGTTAGCTCTCGGACGCCTTGCTTAAAAAATGTTTATGTTTGGACTAGATGAACAAGAAATGTTTTAATCGTAAATACGTGACCCGTTCATGTACCCCTTTCAAACATAGGCTATCCAAAAATCATGAAAACCCGACGAGTGCCATTTTGAAATAGTTGCCTATGTAAACACTCTAAACGAAAAGTAAAATTCGAATGACTTGCAGAAAATGTATTGTTCAAAATGATAAGTCAAGATATAATTATGGGTGTCGAAAACCGTGTAGTCGCGCGAATAGTTGTATTGCATACGCGAGCGCGATCATGCTAAAACGTTTGGCATGAGCGCGCTCTTACTGAAACGAGTGGCATGATCGCGCCTCTGCTACAATCGTTAATATTAGCGCGCTCATGATGCCAAGACGGATGACCCTCCCATTACACGAGCGCGCCAATGCCACGTGCGAGAACCGAGGTTGGTAAGGGACTCGATTGCTACCCGTCTCTTTCGATTCCAATTATCATGGCTGTAAATTGCTTGAAGCAACTCCTTAAGATGCCAATGATAGAATTGGCACTTTGCTTTCCGCCGCTTAGCACTCGTGGTGGCGTCGGCATTAGGGGTGTTGTCCTCACCGTCGGCCATCCCCTCACCGCACCGATCCTTACCTCCCTCCCAACGGCATGTCCCACACTTTGGACAGTTACTAAAGTCCGCACATTGTTTTTCGAACATCGAGCAGCCCCCCGGGCAAAGGTTCACCACGTGGAGCGGGATATCCATGCCCTTAAATCGAGAAATGCTTTCTTTGAAGGAGTCGGGCACGAAATTAGAAAAGAGGTCCAGGTGATTACTTTTCAAAATGTGCAGCAGCTGCCCAAAGGATTCTTGAGTCATATTGCCATCCAGATTCCATTCCAGTAAGTCGTGAAGAGTATCGTCGGAGCTCGTGGCTGACGTCTGTCATCAACAGTGTACAGAGAAGATGTCAGGAGGACGAACAGATGACCTACCACGCATCTTCGGGGCGATTTTTTGGATAATACAAAACATCACAGTATACACCTGTCAATTGCGAGCAAACTTTTCAAACGGTGATCGTTACCTCCATATCAGCAAGATTGTCCAACGACATCAATTTCCCTTCGATTTCCATCTTCACGTTTCTAACAATTTCCGGGTCGACATGGTCGAGATCTTCTTGAACGGCTTCCGGATCCGGCAAATTTCCATCGGCATCAGCCTCTTCAAGAGAACCGGAATCGGACTTCTCCTCCTCCTCCTCGCCATCGGGATGTTGCTTATCGTCTTCCACGGCCTCTTCTGGAAGCGTCGGAAGAGATATAATCTGTTTGAACATAGTCCTATGTCGAGGCCGCGTTCTCGTGGTGACGATTCGGTTGGAAGCGTGGCACGCGCCGCAATCACAACAAACCCATCCGAGCTTGATGCGAAGGGCCTCGTCCCCTTGCGCCTCCCCCGCCAAATCCACGGGTGTCGGGGGCATGTCGCGGTCTAGTACGGGGTCTTTCATCCGCCTGCGCGGGCATGTCCCACGTATCCGCGGAGTAACCTTGATGGGAATGCGTGAGGATAATGCGCAGAAGACGTTCCAGACGTCTTCCACTCGACTTCCGTGGCAGCATGCATGCAGGCATGCATCTTTCATGAAGGTACGGGCATGCCGTGCCAAACGGCTCGCACCTTCGCGGCATCTCCGGGGGAGGGTCACGGTTGGACGTGATGCGAAGGGCCTCGTCCCCTTGCGCCTCCCCCGCCAAATCCACGGGTGTCGGGGGCATGTCGCGGTCTAATACGGGGTCTTTCACCCGCCTGCGCGGGTATGTCCCACGCATCCGCGGAGTAACCTTGATGGGAATGCGTGAGGATGATGCGCAGAAGACGTTCCAGGGGGGGAATCGCACTTTCAAAAATCCGTGAAAATCTCCCACGATTGTGGTTTCAGGCTGAGCGCTGAGTGGGGGGGTGGCGTGGGGCGGCTGGGTGAAAGGTGAGTGGGAATGGCGAGATGAGGTCATGGGTGGTAATATAGATCCATTGGGATGTGTTTGACCTAGGGTGGGGTGCACTGGGGCAGCCACAGGGGGTGTGCAATTTCAGGCTGAGCGCCGAGTGGGGGGTGGCGTGGGGCGGCTGGGTGAAAGGTGAGTGGGAATGGCGAGATGAGGTCATGGGTGGTAATATAGATCCATTGGGATGTGTTTGACCTTGTATTAACGCCATGGGTCGGTTGGCATCGAAACCCGCCTGCAAGGGTGGGGTGCACTCAGGGGGGCTGAGAGGGCCGAATTCAGGGCGAGACTTTTCGACCATAATGTCAAAGTTTTGGTGGCTGGTGCAATGTTTCGATGGTATGGGGGGGCTTACATACGCAAAGGCGCAGGTGAATGATAGAATATAGTGTTGGGCGAACATTGATTGCGGTTGCATCCCTGTGCTAGTCGGCTACGTTGCCCAAATTGCACCGGGGTCCGAGGGGGGGTCGCCCAGGGTATCAAGCATGATGACTTCCCCATCATATGATGGGGAAGATAGTACCCTGTGGAATCAGCACTGAGTGGCGATGTGTTCTTCGTTAGGGTGGGTACCATACATTCCCTAAGATGCATTGGGGCATGTACGAGTGATGTATAAGGTGGGGGGTGGATTGCACTCGGGTTGGGTGGTCAAATGCGTGGGGGAGTCCGAGCTTCTCTGCGGGGCTGAGGAGTGCGAAATGAGGACATGGCTATCTCGGGCAGGTGCGACGGAAGGGGCTCAGAACAGTCGTTGAATTTGAGTCAAGCGAGGTGATGGTGACATATTTTGACTATTTTCTAGCGTAGAATCTGAATATCAACTTCATTTGCCCATACGATGAAGGGTTGAGGTCATAAGGGGAGCGGAAGCGAAGGGGGGTGAAGGCAGGGTGAGGTGGTGAAAATTGTGGAGCTCATGCTTGTTATCAAGGCCACACCTAAACTTCGAAATTTTGATAACGGTCTAGGACAAGTGCGGGGGGGCGGTCCTATACGTATTTCTTAGCGTGGAACCCAAATTTGGGGTCCATTGAATGATTCGAGAAAAGGAAGGGGGGGGGAATCGCACTTTCAAAAATCCGTGAAAATCTCCCACGGTTGTGGTTTCAGGCTGAGCGCTGAGTGGGGGGGTGGCGTGGGGCGGCTGGGTGAAAGGTGAGTGGGAATGGCGAGATGAGGTCATGGGTGGTAATATAGATCCATTGGGATGTGTTTGACCTTGTATTAACGCCATGGGTCGGTTGGCATCGAAACCCGCCTGCAAGGGTGGGGTGCACTCAGGGGGTAGCCACAGGGGGTGTGCAATTTCAGGTTGAGCGCTGAGTGGGAGGGTGGCGTGGGGCGGCTGGGTGAAAGGTGAGTGGGAATGGCGAGATGAGGTCATGGGTGGTAGTATGCATCCATTGGGATGTGTTTGACCTTGTATTAACGCCATGGGTCGGTTGGCATCGAAACCCGCCTGCAAGGGTGGGGTGCACTCAGGGGGGCTGAGAGGGCCGAATTCAGGGCGAGACTTTTCGACCATAATGTCAAAGTTTTGGTGGCTGGTGCAATGTTTCGATGGTATGGGGGGGCTTATATACGCAAAGGCGCAGGTGAATGATAGAATATAGTGTTGGGCGAACATTGATTGCGGTTGCATCCCTGTGCTAGTCGGCTACGTTGCCCAAATTGCAGCGGGGTCCGAGGGGGGGTCGCCCAGGGTATCAAGCATGATGACTTCCCCATCATATGATGGGGAAGATAGTACCCTGTGGAATCAGCACTGAGTGGCGATGTGTTCTTCGTTAGGGTGGGTGCCATCGATTCCCTAAGATGCATTGGGTCATGTACGAGTGATATATAAGGTGGGGGGTGGATTGCACTCGGGTTGGGTGGTCAAATGCGTGGGGGAGTCCGAGCTTCCCTGCGGGGCTGAGGGGTGCGAAATGAGGACTTGGCTATCTCGGGCAGGTGCGACGGAAGGGGCTCAGAACAGTCGTTGAATTTGAGTCGAGCGAGGTGATGTTGACATATTTTGACTATTTTTTAGCGTAGAATCTGAATATCAACTTCATTTGCCCATACGATGAAGGGTTGAGGTCGTGAGGGGAGCGGAAGCGAAGGGGGGTGAAGGCAGGGTGAGGTAGTGAAATTTGTGGAGCTCATGCTTGTTATCAAGGCCACACCTAAACTTCGAAATTTTGATAACGGTCTAGGAGAAGTGCGGGGGGTTGGTCTTATACGTATTTCTTAGCGTGGAATCCAAATTTGAGGTCCATTGAATGATTCGAGAAAAGGAAGGGGGCGAAATCGCACTTTCAAAAATCCGTGAAAATCTCCCACGGTTGTGGTTTCAGGCTGAGCGTTGAGTGGGGGGGTGGCGTGGGGCGGCTGGGTGAAAGGTGAGTGGGAATGGCGAGATGAGGTCATGGGTGGTAATATAGATCCATTGATATGTGTTTGACCTAGGGTGGGGTGCACTCAGGGGGTAGCCACAGGGGGTGTGCGATTTCAGGCTGAGCGCTATTAGGAATGGCGAGATGAGGTCATGGGTGGTAATATAGATCCATTGGGATGTGTTTGACCTAGGGTGGGGTGCACTCAGGGGGTAGCCACAGGGGGTGTGCAATTTCAGGCTGAGCGCTGAGTGGGGGTTTGGCGTGGGGCGGCTGGGTGAAAGGTGAGTGGGAATGGCGAGATGAGGTCATGGGTGGTAATATACATCCATTGGGATGTGTTTGACCTTGTATTGACGCCATGGGTCGGTTGGCATCGAAACCCGCCTGCAAGGGTGGGGTGCACTCAGGGGGTAGCCACAGGGAGTGTGCAATTTCAGGCTGAGCGCTGAGTGGGAGGGTGGCGTGGGGCGGCTGGGTGAAAGGTGAGTGGGAATGGCGAGATGAGGTCATGGGTGGTAATATAGATCCATTGGGATGTGTTTGACCTTGTATTAACGCCATGGGTCGGTTGGCATCGAAACCCGCCTGCAAGGGTGGGGTGCACTCAGGGGGGCTGAGAGGGCCGAATTCAGGGCGAGACTTTTCGACCATAATGTCAAAGTTTTGGTGGCTGGTGCAATGTTTCGATGGTATGGGGGGGCTTATATACGCAAAGGCGCAGGTGAATGATAGAATATAGTGTTGGGCGAACATTGATTGCGGTTGCATCCCTGTGCTAGTCGGCTACGTTGCCCAAATTGCAGCGGGGTCCGTGGGGGGGTCGCCCAGGGTATCAAGCATGATGACTTCCCCATCATATGATGGGGAAGATAGTACCCTGTGGAATCAGCACTGAGTGGCGATGTGTTCTTCGTTAGGGTGGGTACCATACATTCCCTAAGATGCATTGGGGCATGTACGAGTGATGTATAAGGTGGGGGGTGGATTGCACTCGGGTTGGGTGGTCAAATGCGTGGGGGAGTCCGAGCTTCTCTGCGGGGCTGAGGAGTGCGAAATGAGGACATGGCTATCTCGGGCAGGTGCGACGGAAGGGGCTCAGAACAGTCGTTGAATTTGAGTCAAGCGAGGTGATGGTGACATATTTTGACTATTTTCTAGCGTAGAATCTGAATATCAACTTCATTTGCCCATACGATGAAGGGTTGAGGTCATAAGGGGAGCGGAAGCGAAGGGGGGTGAAGGCAGGGTGAGGTGGTGAAAATTGTGGAGCTCATGCTTGTTATCAAGGCCACACCTAAACTTCGAAATTTTGATAACGGTCTAGGACAAGTGCGGGGGGGCGGTCCTATACGTATTTCTTGGCGTGGAACCCAAATTTGGGGTCCATTGAATGATTCGAGAAAAGGAAGGGGGGGAATCGCACTTTCAAAAATCCGTGAAAATCTCCCACGGTTGTGGTTTCAGGCTGAGCGCTGAGTGGGGGGGTGGCGTGGGGCGGCTGGGTGAAAGGTG
>LGRX02034659.1:0-43520 GCA_001247695.2 Cymbomonas tetramitiformis
GGTGGCGGGGGCGTCACCAGAGGGGCTACACCCCTAGCTCCTAGTGAACTCTTTGATGGCAAAAGGTTACCGTGGCAAACGGTAGGGGACCTGTAGTCCTCCTCCCACACCCGCTCCCAGTGAACCTGCTCCAGGGATTTCCCTGGAGCAGACAGGGGGGAAGCAGGCGGGGGCACCGCACTGCTCCGTGACCCCTCCCTCAACAAAGATGCACTGTGAGTGTGGTGTGGGGAAGAGTGCTCGGTGGGTGCCGGTGCCGTGTACATGTCACTGTCCTCACTGTCACCCTGCACCACCGTCATTCCTGCAAACAGAGAACAAGTCTCTGTGAGTGCAGGGACGGTGTGCGTGTGGTGGACGGGCGAGGATAGTGACTCACACTGTGCTGCAAACAGTCTAGCAGACACCACCGACGAGTCTGCTCGGTCCTGCGGAGCATGATCCACAAGAGCTGACCCGTGCGGTGTCTGCTGTGTCTGGCCGGAATGATACTCTCTGCAAAAGGCGAGCACCACCGCAGCCGTGGACTGTGGTGAGTGCTGTGACACCTCGAGAGGTGCATCATGCTGTGCAGAGACAGGTGCAGAAGCAGGGATGTCAGGCAGCAAGTAGGGGGGAGTGGGAAAGGGGTCACAAGCCTTCTGTTCTGTGCCGGTCCGGAACATCCCGAAGTGCACTCTTCCGAGTGACAGCGAGACCTTCTCGGACTGTGCACAGAACTTTTGGAATTTGGCTTCCGCATGTTCTTGTAGGCGGTCCCACTCCTGTTGTTGAGCCTCGGAGAGGCCGTCCCAGTCCCCATCGTCGTCAGACTCATCGGAGTCCCCGTGCTCCTGACTAGCGGAGTGAGAACTCTCCTCACTCTCACTGTCAGAGCACGAGTCCTCCTGGTACCCGACAACTGCTGGGGTGCCGTGCAACAGACAGAAGGACTCTAGTGCCTGTTCAGACTCCTCGTAGGCAGTCTGAAACTGGGCGGCTAGGATCTCCGTCCGAGCATGCTCCGCAAGCAGCTTCGGGTCTAAGTGGAAAGCATGAGCCGACATCAGCTTCGGGCAGTCGGCAGCCCTGTGCCCCTTTGACCCACAGGTCCAGCATTCCCCTCGGAACTGCTGGGTCTGCCGATCAAAGACGACACGGGACTTGCCCTTGCCCTTGCCTTTGCCGGATTTCTGCTTTCCCTTACCGCCCGTCTTACCACCCTTACGGGGAAAGACTCCTGCACGGTAACCAGAGCCAAATCCCTTAAAAGGGTTAGTGCGACGAGGCGGAATGTACTGACGGGAAGGGGTGCGGTCAGAGACTCCCCTGCGGCCATGTGCACCACGGCTTCCGCCGTGATGCGAACCTGCATCATTGTAGAAAGCGGCTGTTAGTGGAGACTTGAGTTTCGTCCCCGCGTTCCTGTGCACTGCCCGTGTCTCACGGAAGCAGGTCAGCAAGGAAAGCGAGGAGTCAGCGTCGAGCTTCTCCTCTGTGTAGGCATCATGCACCGCCTTATAAAAGACGGGACAGATCCTACGGAGAAACAATGCAATCCGTGCCTTCTCGGAGATGGTCACGGTGCACCCAGGACCCAAGTCAGACTCAACGGTGTCCAGAGAAGTCTGGAACACGTCGATGTAGTCCGCTGGGTCCTGGCCAGCTCTCAAGTCAACTCTGTCACCAGCGAATAGGAAGTCCGCAGCGCTGAACTCCTCGTGATCGGGCACAACGTGCCTCACGAGATGAACAAGCGCGATCTTCCCATCCCCTGGGAAGAGTCTGTCAGCCTTGCGCAGGACACGCAAGGCGTCTCCTGCGCAAAGCGACTGGAGCAATTCCAACAGCAGGAGGTTCGCCTTTTTCGGAACCTCCAAACCGTGGTTTTGCAAATCGAACATCAACGCCATCTTAGGGTGAACGAGTGTGAGCCTGGAATCGAGTTGCTCGACCAGGATGTCCAAAAGCAAACGAGAATTCTTCTCGCTGCTAGTGAATTTCCAGGTCTTCGCAGACTCTCCAGGCTCGACGCACTTCCCTTTGATGACGCTGAGTAGTGCATCAAACTCCGCGGGTTTGCGCAACAACTCCCATGCGAGGTTGTTGCGCACTGATAAATCTGACGTGTCCGGAGCATCCGCTGGCGTTGGTGTGCCGTTCAGAGCACCAAATTTAAGCTGCCGTTTTCTTGCCCCTGGAGGGTGTGTCAGCAAGCGTCGCGGCAGAACTGGCGGTGTGGCGAACGGAGTAGATGACATCTCGAAAATCTAAAAGAAAGAGCTACAAGCAAGACAACACTAGCAATCCCTAGCAGGATAATAAGCAAGCAAGCAATCAAATTTCACAACAGGAGCACCAAGAGGGTGCCAAAAAGGGAAGGGGAAAGAAAGCCTGTGATGCAAAACAACACAGTTAGCAGTCAGTGGTGATGGCGTGGAGGAGCTCTTCGTTCAGTCCCGCGATTTGTAAAGGTACTCGCGCGAGATTGTCAGGGTCCCTACGGTTGATCAGGCCGTCCCAGGATTTTCCTAACTAATTTAAACGCTGAAACGGAACGTACGATTCCTCTCACTCACCACTACTTGCCTACTTTACTTCCATGATCCCTAGATGGCGCGCCCCCTTGGCGCTTCCCTAAGCGTTTAGCCGACCATAATCGGCTCCTAGCCTTAGGCCGGTGGTGGGGCCAAACCTGCGAGAAGACCCAGTCAGTAAACAGACAGGTCAAACAGGAAGCACTGCAACGCTCAGGGTTTCGCACTCAGAATCTCTCTCAACATACAGAAGATATAATATATATAGTTCTAGTATGCTGAGTGTGATGCGAAATGAGCTAGTGTGTGCTCTGTCTCATGTGACAACCGAACTCGATCAGAGGAGATGACAATCAGGTCAGTGAGGTAGTCAGAGGTGTCGAGCCGTATCGGTGATGACAGCGGTCAGGTCGAGTCGGTGATGACAGCGGTCATGACGGGTCGGTGATGACAACTCTGATGACTGAGCTCGGACTGAATGTCAACTCCAGCATGTTATGTGAAAAAATGGTTTGATAGAGAATCAGACTGAGATTACTCATCGAATGCTTTAGAGGTAACAATGTCAATCTGAACATTGATTCTCTCTACGTCATATTGGCAATATGCCTGACGTTTTTGAATGTGGCAAATGCCAGATGATGTCAAATGCAGTTGTTGGGTTGCAGCCCACATACTTTGTCAGTTCAGGGTCACTATAGTGTACCCAATTTAGACAAAGCTTCTGGATAATGATTGTCATGATGAACAAAGAAATCAGTACCGAAGTTAACTTTGGTATCGAAGCTAATGGAGAGTCAATCAAGAAGTGTCCGTAATGACAACAACTTACTACGAGTTGTATTTTCGTAGTTGATGGATGGCTGACATGTCATTTCATGAGCAGTCGCAAAAAGCTCGAGTGTCACAAAGTGGTCACATGCATAATGCAACATTTGCAACTTTTTGGAGTTGTGTGACCTTTTAAGGTCAATGGTAAGACTCGGAGTGAATTTTTTTTTCCAAAAAAATATTTTCCGGCTCGCCGGCGGCCAAAATCGATGGTTTTTGGCCTGAAAAGGCCATTTTGAGTGCGCGGGTGCTAGAGGATTTCCCGTCGGTGTCCGAATCGCGTGTTTGAACTTCGTGGGACCTTTCAAGGACCATCACGGGTCACTTAGTGGAAGAAATGATGAGAAATTTTTTTTGGGTGCTCGCCGGGGGCCAAAAAGGCTGTTTTTGGGCCTGATCTGGCCATTTTGAGTGCGCGGGGCTAGAGGATTTTAGTTAGGTATCCGAATCGCGCGTTTGAACTTCGTGGGACCTTTCAAGGACCATCACGGGGCACTTAGTGGAAGAAATGATGAGAATTGTTTTTTTGGGTGCTCGCCGGGGGCCAAAAAGGCTGTTTTTGGGCCTGATCTGGCCATTTTGCGTGCGCGGGGCTAGAGGATTTGAATTAGGTATCCGAATCGCGCGTTTGAACTTTGTGGGACCTTTCAAGGACCATCACGAACCACTTTGTGGAAGAAATGATGAGAATTTTTTTTTTGGGTGCTCGCCGGGGGCCAAAAAGGCTTTTTGGGTGCCTGATCTGGCCATTTTGCGTGCGCGGGGCTAGAGGATTTGAATTAGGTATCCGAATCGCGCGTTTGAACTTCGTGGGACCTTTCAAGGACGATCACGAACCACTTTGTGGAAGAAATGATGAGAATTTTTTTTTTGGGTGCTCGCCGGGGGCCAAAATGGTTGTATCTGGGGCCTGAACGGGCCATTTTGCGTGCGTGGGGCTGGAGGATTTGAATTAGGTATCCGAATCGCGCGTTTGAACTTCGTGGGACCTTTCAAGGACCATCACGAACCACTTTGTGGAAGAAATGATGTGATTCTTTTTTCTTCAGGTGCTCGCTAGGGCCCAGATGGCAGTTTTTGGGGCCTGATCTAGCCATTTTCGAGTGCGCGGGTGCTAGAGGATTTCAGTTAGTTATCCGAATCGCGTGTTTGCATTTCGTGGGACCTTTTGGCAGCCCTCTCAAACCACTCTGTGGAAGAAATGATGAGAAATTTTAATTCGGGTGCACGCCGGGGGCCGAAATGGCTGTTTTTGGGGCCCGAGCAGGCCATTTTCAGGGTTTTCACTCCATTCAAAATTGTGCACAACAGTGTGCAAGTGTCCCCCGCGCAACAACCTGGCACTTGCCGTTGCGGTGCCCTGCTGTGTGGTATATATTGATATCCATATGCATATGCCTTGCTGTGGTATTGATATGAATACGCAAATGTTGTGTTGTGCTGTGCATCGATATGTAGTGTTGTGCGTGTGCTATGCATATATTCTTCGTTGTGTATGTGCTATGCATACACGCTTTGTTGTGCACGTGATATGCATATATGCGTCAACGCTGTGCATGTGCAATGCATATATGCCAAGGTGTTGTGCGTGTGCAATGCCTATATGCTTTGCTGTGCGCGTGCTATACATATATGATTTGTTGTGCATACGTATGCATATGTCATCCTAACCTATCATTCGTTTCCCTGCGCCATGCGATGCGAGCATCCTGCCAAGTCTCGGGCGTACGCCCGACTTTGCAGCAGTGCACAGTCGGATGTGCGCCCGAGACGGAGCTGTCAGGAGTTCAACCTGAGCTCAGTGGGTGTTATTCCCACCGAGACTGCAGCCCCCTTTCACCATCTTGGCTCACCCGCCTGTAACCATGAAAAAAAGCGTGCAGTGCACCGAAGGGTGCAGGGCAGTCCTTGCCAGCACTGCTATCTGAAACAAACCAAAACGCTATCTGAAACGACCGCAATTTGTAGAATGCGCTGCGCCCCGATTCAAAATTGTGCACAACAGTGTGCAAGTGTCCCCCGCGCAACAACCTGGCACTTGCCGTTGCGGTGCCCTGCTGTGTGGTATATATTGATATACATATGCATATGCCTTGCTGTGGTATTGATATGAATACGCAAATCTTGTGTTGTGCATATATGTAGTGCTGTGCGTGTGCTATGCATATATTCTTCGTTGTGTATGTGCTATGCATACACGCTTTGTTGTGCACGTAATATGCATATATGCGTCAACGCTGTGCATGTGCAATGCATATATGCCAAGGTGTTGTGCGAGTGCGATGCCTATATGCTTTGCTGTGCGCGTGCTATACATATATGATTTGCTGTGCATACGTATGCATATGTTATCCTAACCTATCATTCGTTTCCCTGCGCCATGCGATGCGAGCATCCTGCCAAGTCTCGGGCGCACGCCCGACTTTGCAGCAGTGGACAGTCGGGACACTCTGCAGTGGAGCTTGTGTAGAAGGTGGTGACCGCAGCGCTGGGAAAGGCAGGAGGGGGTGTGGGCTTGGGTGTAATGACCAAGCCCACACCTAATTTCCGCACACGGAATCGCTGGGCATCTTCTGCCCCTCGGGACGCCCATCGACGAGAGCCCACCCTGCAGGAAAGGTTGAGTTGTGTTGTGCTGTGCTGTGCATCGCATATGCAAAAGCTATGTTGTGCTGTGCATCGCATATGCAAAAGCTGTGTCGTGCTGTGCTGTGCATCGCATATGCAAAAGCTGTGTCGTGCTGTGATGTGCATCGCATATGCAAAAGCCGTGTTGTGCTGTGCGCATCGCATATGCAAAAGCTGTGTTGTGCCTTGCGCATTACATCGCATATGCAAAAGCTGTGTTGTGCTGTGCTGTGCATCGCATATGCAAAAGTTGTGTTGTGTTGTGCTGTGCATCGCATATGCAAAAGTTGTGTTGTGCTGTGCTGTGCATCGCATATGCAAAAGCCGTGTCGTGCTGTGCCGTGATAATGCTATGCTGTGCTGATATGCATATGAACATGCCGTGCTATGCTTTGTTGTGATTTGCATATGCTGTTTTGTGCCATTCAGTGCCTGACCTGCGGATGCTACTCCTAGAGCCGGATGCCCTGCTGTGTTGTGCTGTGCTGTGCGTTGCTATGCATGTGCAAATGTTGTGCTTTGTTATGCTATGAACATGCATTTCTCCGTTGTGCAGTGCTATGATATGCTTATGCGCATGCTGTGTCCTGCTGTGATATGCATATGCGGTTCTGTGCTCTGCATTGCCGAATCTCCGGACGCCACTCCCGGAGCCGGCTGCCGTGCCCTGCTATGCTGTGTGATATGTTGCGGGCTTACCTATCTTACGCAAGTGTTGCAAAATGCTATGCACAGCGAATGCCGTTGAGTCTTGGCCGCACACTCGACTGCGCAGTGCCCAGCCGAGTGTGCGCCCGAGACGGAGCTGTCAGGAGTTCAACCTGAGCTCAGTGGGTGTTATTCCCACCGAGACTGCAGCCCCCTTTCACCATCTTGGCTCACCCGCCTGTAACCATGAAAAAAAGCGTGCAGTGCACCGAAGGGTGAAGGGCAGTCCTTGCCAGCACTGCTATCTGAAACAAACCAAAACGCTATCTGAAACGACCGCAATTTGTAGAATGCGCTGCGCCACAGACAAACCGTTAGCGAGACCGTTGGGTTTGATCCCAAGCTGGGAAATAAATTAAAATCGTAGGGCACCTGCCCGTTGTCAACGTGTGTAAGTTGGGGGGAACGCGAGTGCGGCGGAGGGAGGCATTGCGGGATCAGCTAGACATAGCGGCAGCTTCATATCTATCTCAAGCGAAGCTGATTGATACCCCAGCGCGAAAGGATGAAGTGCGGCAGAACGGCGGCCGTGCATACCCGCGTGGAGAGCGTTCAATTTTGCTGCAGGGAGCCAGCGACAGCGTCAGCACCGCCTCCGCTCCAGAAGACTAAAGAAGATCTTCGATAAATACAATAATCACGGTGTTGTATCTGACTGCAACGCCCATATCCGTTCATGTCCGTTCAGGTCTAGTTCACGCATACACGCATCACCGGCCGCGAGATCTAAGCTCCGATGTGACTGGACTGATCTCGCGGCCGGTGAAATTTTTCTTCGTACACATCAGATTATGGTATAATTGCGCAGAAGATGTCACCGGCCGCGAGATCTAAGTCTCCCTGTGACTGGACTGATCTCGCGGCCGGTGAATTTTTTCTTCATACACATCAGATTATGGTATAATTGCGCAGAAGATGTCACCGGCCGCGAGATCTAAGTCTCCCTGTGACTGGACTGATCTCGCGGCCGGTGAAAATTTTCTTCGTACACATCAGATTATGGTATAATTGCGCAGAAGATGTCACCGGCCGCGAGATCTAAGTCTCCCTGTGACTGGACTGATCTCGCGGCCGGTGAAGCGCATGCGCATTTTCACATCTTTGCTAGCTAACGGTTTGGCGAAAGTACTCACAAGTTTTTCAGTTGTAACTAACACATAGTTACTAAAATCTTCTTTCTACTTATACTCACAACACGGATCGATAAAAAATGTCTAAGCGTGGAAAAGAAGCGCTTTCAATGGCCAGCGGCGCGGATGCGCCAACCAAGAGGAGGAAGCAAGCTCTGTTCGCCCCTCGCCTAGGATGTGTGGTGCCAGATTGCTCACACTATGGAAAGGCACCGATGGTCGAAGTGCAGGAGACGAAGTGCACGCTATGTCAGGGCTTTTTTCAGAGGGGTTGCGCCACGGAATCTCCGCAGAACAAAGGGGAGTGCAAGCGCTGCGGGGACATTACCCGCGAGCACCGCCTGTTTTGCGGGAAGGGCGCAGCGCAAGGCTCGAAAGTGGGCCACGCCTGCAGAATTTGTTACCGGAATATCCAAGTACACTAGATATCAGAAAGTCCCGTACTCGTGTGGATAAACTGCATAAGATAAATAAACCCTAAGCTAGATATACCCGGAACGGTCTCGGACGGTCTCGGTGTCTAGCCTACCTGTGACACAGCGTGTGTCACAGTACGAACCTACAGATCAGTCAGTAGTCCAGTGTTGGTCCTAGGGATCTGTCATAGGGGCCTGCACCGGGACTCCCAGTCAGGGCTGCCTATACAGATTTCAGCACACCACCCCAGCACTGTGGGTGGTGACTGGCTAGGAGAGTCAGAAAATGTAAGGCTGTTAGTGTTAGGGCAGGAGCTAGGTGACAAGTCCAACTGCTAATCTAACTGTGCAATTCTGATACACAACTTAGAACCCTCTAGCTAGCACAAGAGCAGAAACTCACAGGCAATTAAGGTCCTGCTAAACTACTGAAAGGCTCTGTGCCAGCAAGTCAAATTGAAGATTTCAAAGGTGTCAAAGCAAAACGTAAACCAGATTGAAGAAGTCTTTGAAGTCACAGGAGCTCTGCACACCACCATGTTGGTGTGCCTCCAGAGTGAGCAAGAAGTCAATCGACAGTGTCAAAGTAGTCAGCGGTGGCCTCACGGAAGTCCATCCCATAATAGGAGGTAAAGAAACCAGCACCGTAGTAGTGCTCCGCATCAAGAGGACCGCTCTCATGTAAGGCCATGCCGTAGTAGAATGCCATGTCAAAGCCCAAGTCCGCTTGAGCCAAATCCTGAAATGCTAGCAAGCTCAAAGTGTCAGGAGGCTCGGGCGGCTGAAGCTGTGGCACATCGTCAAGCAACAGGAGACCCTGAGCCGCCATCACCGGATCAAGAAAATCATTCGTAGAGAAAAATGACGGAGCCTCCCAATCGAGATCACCACCAGGCGAAGGCATCTCCGTAGCCGGTACACATGCCGACACAGCAGAAGCTGTGGACGCCGAAGCAGATACACCTGCAAAAGAAATGCACAACAGAGAGAGCACCGCGAGAGCGCCGATCGCCGGAGTGCCAAAGCCGAAAGGCGGCACACCGCATCCGACAGCACCGGACGGAGCCCGCGGCTTCACCGCGAAAGTACCGTCGGCATAATCCTCGTAGTCGTCGGTGTCGTAGCCTGTCAGGTCAGAGGGGTGGACGGCGGCGTGATTCACCGTCTGCACGAAGCCTCCGAACTCACCGCATGTCGCCTCTGTGGTGGTCACCCGCGCCGATTGAACTGGCGCGGGCTGTACATCCTTCGCCTGCGAAACAGGCATAGCAGGGGCCGGCACGGCGGACGCCGATGCCGCCGCACCACCTGCCGGAACCTGCCCCTTCGGTGTGATCCCCGCCGCAGCGGCAGGGCCACACACCAAAGCCGATGCATGCCCCTCAACCGCACTCCCAGGAACAAAGGATGCGTGAGTGTAATGTACCTTCTCTTGGGCGGCCTGAACCTCAGAGGTGAGGGCATCAAGCCGCCGCAAGATGTCCTCGTCGTCGGTCCCGCCAGAAGGCGGAGGCGGCACGCTGAATCCGTAGGCCGCCACGTCGATCCCACCGACGCCGTCCGCGGAGAGCACCGCGGGCGGACCATACGCCAATGCCGCATGCGAGAAGGCCTCCGGCCCACTGTCCGCCGCGTCCTGGAAGACCTGCACGAGCGCCAATGCGTGCAGGCCCTCCGCGTCCTCCTGCTCAATGGGAATGCAGAAAGCCGCGGCCGTGGCTGGTGAGTGTTGGCGACCGCCAAGCGGGCAGTCGCGATACGGGTGATATACTTCACCTTTACCGGCCTTGCGGCAGCGGTGGCACAGCGGCTTCGCTCTCATGCTGTCGCGGTCAAAGCCGACCGCGGGGGGGCTGCCTGCACCCACGCGAAACCCCCTCGGATGCTGCTTCCCCCGATGCTGCGGCTGCGGCTGCTGTCCCCCGCCCGCACGGCCACCTCGCACCAAGGCCTTTAAGGCCGCGATCTCCTCGAGGAGCACCGCGTACTCCGACGACGTGACCAGAGCGGAGGGCTTACCGTCCATCCCCAGCACCTGCTTCTCACGTGCCGACGCCCCCTCGTCCGACTGTGCCCATGCCTGGAAGATGGCCACGACGAGAGCCTGTAGCGAGCGGAGAGTAACTCCGCCGAGGTCACCCGCAAGCGGATAACGCACCTTCACCGCCGCGTAGAAGACCGGGTCGAGGCGGTTGTACAATGAGAGCTTGCGGGTCTCGTCGGTGGGCCGCCAGTCAGGAGCGCGGTTATCCCGCACCAGACGTTGCTCACGAGCCAAGATCGGCTGCGGGTCAACGCCCGCGGGATAACGAAGCGCTGCGTGCTCCTGCTGGTGGCTCTCGCGTAAGAACGCCGGCACGCTCCCCTTGATGATGTCGATGAGAGCCCGACGTCCATCTCGGTCAGCTGAAGAGTCCGTACCCCGAAGCCAGGTGTCGGCCACAGAGTTCCGCTCCACGACGAGGGCCAAGACGTCATAGAGAAGCCCATTCACCTTCTCGATAACCAGAGAGGTGGGGTCGTCGAGGTCAAAGGGGGTCAAGTCCAGCCCAGCGGACTCAAACTCGGTCCGAAGCTGCACCACCAACTCGGAGAGACGGTCGGTGTCGTCAGTGCCACGATAATGATGTTTCTTGGAACCAAGGATATCCTCGCGGATACCCTTGGCCCAAGCCCGATGCAACCTCCCCTTGTAGACCACGTCAACAGCAGCGTGCTGGTCAACAAGATGTTTCCGCAACGCGACAGCGGTGTCGGAGTTGCTGGAAACAGCAGGGGGCACCACAGGTGGAGTGCTAGCGGTCGGAGTGTCCCGAACCGCATCCAAAAGCCGTATAGAGGCGTCCAAGTCGGAGTCCTTCAACAGGCGTTTACGAGCTCGAGTAGATGTCGCCATTCTTCTGAAAGCCAGAGAAAAGATGATGCGCGGTAGCACGTTTGGGTGTTGTGGCGGAAACGGAGGGATGACGTAACGGCAGAACGTGCGGAGCGGCGAAAAGAGCGTGGGGCACTTGCAAATGTCGACGTGGTCGAAGGCGTCCGGAACACCAGCCCAAAATACGTAAACCAGCGGGATCAGGGCAGGTAAAACAACGCAAATGAACATTGCCACAACCGAGCAATAGCAACGCGCGGTGCCCATGACTCGCAGCCGCAAAACACGTCTACCGTCGAATCATGTCCAAATCCTAGTCGCACCCAAACGCGCAAGTGCGCACCACCTCTTCAAGCGGCTGCTTAGCCAATCATGGCCAAGATAGCAAGTGGAATGAAAACGTGGATGGGGCCACGACCTACCGGAATATCCAAGTACACTAGATATCAGAAAGTCCCGTACTCGTGTGGATAAACTGTATAAGATAAATAAACCCTAAGCTAGATATACCCGGAACGGTCTCGGACGGTCTCGGTGTCTAGCCTACCTGTGACACAGCGTGTGTCACAGTACGAACCTACAGATCAGTCAGTAGTCCAGTGTTGGTCCTAGGGATCTGTCATAGGGGCCTGACCGGGACTCCCAGTCAGGGCTGCCTATACAGATTTCAGCATTTGTAAACGCGGGTTTCACGGCCGTTGCGCGGTTGGCATCGGGGTGGAGTTGGGCGATGTCGCCTGGTGCCATCGGCCCAACTGTAAAGGCCCGTTCAACGGCCTGCACGCTCAGCAACCCGCGTTTTTTGACGAGCAGCCCTCCGACTCATCGGCGCCAGCTACGACCCCCATGGAGGAAGTTTCAGGGGCGTGAGCAGCGGGGGAGGCGATCGACGCAGCAACGGAGGAGGCAACACTGCAAACAGCGGAGGAGGCAACACTGCAAACAGCGGAGGAGGCAACACCGCAGGCGAAAGAGCATGCAAGAGATCCGGTGTTCCCCATAATAATGTTCCTGGCGAAAGTCATGAATCACGCATGGAAAACGCGAAAAGGGGAAGCAACCGCATCGGAGGGATCGGCACTGGAGGAAGCACAGGAAGCAGCAGGGCAGGCGATGGAGGCAGCGATGCAGTGCAGCTGGAGGAGGCAAAGACCACAGGCAGCCAGAGCAGTGCGATGGTGGCAGCAGGAGGGGAGGCAGCAGAGAAGACAACAGGGAGGCAACAGGCAAACGATGGAGGCAGGAGGAGGGGAGGCAGCAAGAGGAGCCACATGAGGCAAACAGGTGCGATCGCGGCAAACAGGAGGGGAGGAAGCACAGTATGAAGCACAGAGCCGGCAAAGGTGCGATGGAGGCAAAGCAGAGGGGAGGCAAAGACGGAAGGAAGTAATAAAGAAAGAGAGGGGAGGCGTGATGGGACAGGAGGAGGGGGAGGCAGCACAAGAGCCAACACAGAGGCAACAGGGCAAAAGTGATGGTGGCAAAGCAGAGGGGAGGCGCGAGAGGAGCCAGCACAGGAGGCAGCAGGGCAGACGATCGCGGCAGGAGGAGGGGAGGCAGCGGGGGAGGCGATGGAGGCAGGACCATCCTGTAGAGGAGCCTGGGGACGAGGCTCCTGCTGCACCTTCCAAGCTTTCCCTGCTTTACCCTCCAGATTGGCAAGTGCAGCTGGAGGAAGCCGGTTTTTTCGTCGCGCATATGGAAGATGCAGCGGACCTGGACAGCGTACACGAGGAGTTTCACAAAGGGTACCTGACGAAAAACGTGAAGCAGAACTTCATGAAGTGCTACGAGAAAGGGGTGAAGATTCACTCCACACCGGACGATCACCGTTTCATTGTCAACGTGGAGGAGAAGACAGGGTTGATGAAACGGGTGGAGGCGGTGGGGGGGGGATGTGCTAGGAAAGCTGGGGGAGGTGGAAAGCAGGGAGCTGGAGATGCGGTCTGGGAACATGGCACGGACATGCCTCATCATGACGCACTGCGGAGCGGAGCGGCAAGGGAGGCACTACGACGAGGGGAGTACGGAGTGCTCATGGTGTACTTGGAGGAGTACCAGTTTGTGGTGTACCCTGGGTCGCACAAGGTGAAGGCGGGGCAATACCATCACATGAGGGCAGGGGGTTGGCGGGGGTACTGTAACAATGTTCTTAAATGCGAGGAGTGTGCTGGTGTTTCATGGGAGGTTGGTGCATACCGGGGCGGAGTTTAAGCACACGGGGTGGCCGCGCTGGGCCGTGCACTTTTACATCGACTTGGTGGGAGCGAAGCCGCCGGGAGAACGTGACGTTTCCGGTACGTGAGATGGCCTCTCTGCTCTCGCGAATCTGCCCCGTGGACTCACGGGCGCTGCTGTCTAATCCGCCGATGATAAAATACTACTTTCGAGCATTGTATGAGGAGGTGATCTACTGCGAGGCGATTAAGTGTCCGTCGCCCACGATCGCCTAGACACTCCATGAGAAGGTGTCCCTGCGGAATAGTCTTCGGGGGGATATGGCGTTTGGGAGGGTGGTGACGCACGAGAAGCACCCGAACAAGTGCTGGATTGCGGGCCCCGCGGTGAAACCTGGGAAACCGAACAACGGGGTGGCTTGTTGGGTGTATGGCCCGTGGAATCTGGAGGGGGCGGAGGCAGGAGAGCGTCGTTTGGTGCTGTTTCGCGTGAGCAGCCTCACGGCGAAAGGCGGGAAAAGGGTGCAGAACATCATCGCGTAGGAGGCAAGGGAGGACGCAGGGGATCTTCTGCAAGAATCCTGCGGGAGGGTTCACGAGGCGCACAAGGCGGGGACTTTCGCGCAGGTCGCAAGTTTCAATCACCACAAGAAGAAGGAAGATGCCATGCTGGAGGTGAGCTGAAGCCCGTGTATGGGGGCCCAGCGGATGCCGTCTCGGAAACAGGTGCTGCGGCGAAGGCGGCGGCCAAGGCCGCGGCCGGAAAGCGAGAGAAGATGGCGAGGCAGCAGGCGGCGGCGAAGGAGGCAGCCACAAAGAAGGATGCGGCGGGCAAGAAAGCAGCGGAGGCAGCCAAGGTTGCAGCGAAGAAGGCAGCGCAGGCGAAGAAAGGTCCCACGAAGTTCAAACGCGCGATTCAGATACCCAACTAAAATCCTCTAGCCCCGCGCACGCAAAATGGCCTGCTCGGGCCCCAGAAACAGCCATTTTGGCCCCCGGCGAGCACCCAAATTGAAATTTCTCATCATTTCTTCCACGAAGTGTTCCACGAAGTGGTTCGTGATGGTCCTTGAAAGGTCCCACGAAGTTCAAACGCGCGGTTCAGATACCTAACTGAAATCCTCTAGCCCCGCGCACGCAAAATGGCCTGCTCAGGCCCCAGAAACAGCCATTTTGGCCCCCGGCGAGCACCCAAATTGAAATTTCTCATCATTTCTTCCACTAAGTTGCCCGTGATGGTCCTTGAAAGGTCCCACGAAGTTCAAACGCGCGATTCGGATACCTAACTGAAATCCTCTAGCCCCACGCACGCAAAATGGCCTGCTCGGGCCCCAGAAACAGCCATTTTGGCCCCCGGCGAGCACCCAAATTGAAATTTCTCATCATTTCTTCCACTAAGTTGCCCGTGATGGTCCTTGAAAGGTCCCACGAAGTTCAAACGCGCGATTCAGATACCTAACTGAAATCCTCTAGCACCCGCGCACTCAAAATGGCCTGCTCAGGCCCCAGAAACAGCCATTTTGGCCCCCGGCGAGCACCCAAATTAAAATTTCTCATCATTTCTTCCACTTAGTTGCCCGTGATGGTCCTTGAAAGGTCCCACGAAGTTCAAACGCGCGATTTGGTCACCTAACTGAAATCCTCTAGCCCCCTCGCACTCAAAATGGCCCGAAAACAGCGTTTTTGCCCCCCGGCGAGCACCAAAAAAAAATTTTTCAAAAATTTTCCCTCACGGGGTCTTATTATTGCCCTAATAAGGCCTAGTAACTCTCCAAACATCGAAAAACCTCCATTTAGTTCGATTATGCATTTTCTTGCCGAACTTTTTGCGACGGCTCTCATTATGAATAGAACATGGCATTGCCTAGTGATATGTGTATATTCTTCAGCACATGATCACTTATCTCAATGGTGCCCATTTTATTTTGGGCAAACACTATTCAGAGACTTGTTATGATAAAGAAGTATGAATGATGAATGTGTCATTTCAATCCGATAGAATTGTGACTTGTTTTATGACTATACAATTTCTGTCACTTTCCAGAATGAGGATGAACTGTGCTTGGAGACCGTATGCAGATTGCGGGTTTTCCAAGACTTCGTGGCCTAATGGATGAGGCAACAAATTTCTAAACATTCCCGAATGAGCTTTCAAAGAGTCTTTATTCCTCAATGAAGCATGCTTGTCTTATGTGCCAAAATGTTATGAAATTACAAATATGGTGTCAATCTATATGTGGATGGTTTATACCATTGTATGTTATTCCACAAATAAATGGTGATGTCAGAATAAAACTTTGGACAATTGCAACTTAGTACAAACCCGAGTGCATTCAAGTCCATTTGTATGCTCAGAATCTGAATCTAATGTGCTTTCTATATGCACAGGATAGAACATTTTTTCTATGCGATTCTGGATTCAGGAAACTAGAGTCAATGTAAAAGTCTTTTCATATTTCAGACGATGAAACCCTTATTCCCTTAGGTGCAATACCTTATTGTAAGGAATAGTCATTTTCAATACAAGTTTCAATCGATTTTCTCAAATCTGTCACTTTTATGATGATCAGATTGGTCAACTTTACAACATAACCACTTCCCCTCGCTGAAGGAGATGACTTCCATCATAGGGCGGTATATTAGCTATTTTCATATGACACTGAAAAACATGAATAACTCTTGGAGAATTTTGGGATAAACATCCTGGATTGGCTGTGCTTGATTGCTCTATGCCCAAGAATGACCGAAGAGATTGCTTGCCATTTTTCAGCCATATAGCGTGGAGGCTGCTTAACAACGGTTGGGTCATAAGCTAAATAGCTATGTCAGCTATGTCGGAGGCTGAATAGCCATGATTGCACAGACTCTGTCTTTCATGATGAATAGACCTCTGAGAAATGGTGTCTGAAAAATCAATTGACAACAACTCAACCTTTTGGTATGATGTAGAGCTGATGATCTTTGTTGCACTTCAATTGTTTAATGTGCACTAATGAAATGCCTCGTGATATATAATCTCACAGAATAGGCATTGCTCAATGGCGATATGATCAGATATGTAATGATCAATGAAGACAAGATGGTTGGTATGGCTCATTCAGCAGGCATAATTACCTCAAAGAGATGCCAATACACGGATACATATCAAGACATAAGGGCAATAGGCTTATTGTATAGCCTTCAAGGCAGCTAGCATTTATGCTGCATCGGTCAGCTCAGTGGCTTTGACCTTTCTAGGTGTTGTACTCAGGCCGTGGCCTGCATATTGCATTGAGTAATCTTGACACCTTTAATGATCCAATCAGATGATATGTATGAAGTATCAAGAATGGTTGCTCTTTTCAATGATCATCGGTGGCAGAGGCTATAGTGCTTGCACCGTGTCAGTATACAATTCTAGTCTGGATACATGCTAGACCAGATGTATACAATGTCTAGGTCTTCAAAATCAAGCTCATATGAATGTCATGGCTGATGTATGTGTCAACTTTCATGGAGTTCTGCATGGTTTGACTGTATATAGTCAGGCTTACCAAAACAAAAACAATGATGCAACTTACTTGTTTTATTATTTGTCTTTATTATTTATTATTTATTTGGTTTTTAGTTGTATTTCTAGCTTATCATCTTCCCCCCTCAAGGAAATGTATTGCTAGGCGGTTGTCAAGCGCCGTTCAAATACAACAGAGGTCCGACCTCTATGTGATGACGTGATAGCTTACTATGAAGCTGGATAGCAGTTCTCGGGATGCAGCCCCTTGCACCGAAGGTGCATTGCAGTCGTTGGGATGCAGCCCGAATTCACGTCATCAGCGTGGGTCATATAGTGCCCAAGCATGTGCTATATATATACAACACTACCCTCCAGCGAAGTGGTTTGCTATTACCATCATTATATGCTGTGGGATATCAAATATATGATCAGAGAGCATGGTAATATGTGTACCATGTTTGTCAATATCGGAGAGACTGTGTCTTCCTTAAAATCCTCATGACTATATGTATAATGGTGCTATACTGATGTCAACACCTTTACTCTGAGTGATTTATTGATTTCAGATGTGATGTCGTGGCAAAAAATATGTCCACGTCATTGGCACGAGTCATGTTGTGTCCATGCATACACGATCTTAGCGCAGGTCACAATACAGTGCCCGAGCATACGCGATTTTAGCGTAGGTCACATTGTGCCTCTGTTTATTACATATGAGAATATATGTTACTCATCTTTGTGAGTCTAGACAGCATTGTGCTGATTGCAATGCTTTCTCTGGTGACTTATATATCACTGATTATACCTAATGTGGTGATCAGTCCAGTGCAATATTTTGTCACCGGGATGTACAGGGATTGTGAATGATTGCAATCCAGCCGGAGGAATAATCCCAACAGCTTATTCTGTACTAATGAATTCATCGGAGTTATACTCATTTCGAGGATTCTAAAACCCGTGGCATTGTAGTGATGACAACTCATGTGAATATATAGGGTTTTTATCAGAATGCTTTTATGTGATGTCAACATATTATGAACAATTCATTTGCATCTCAGGACAAAGGAGTTACGCTTGGAAGATCTTGCATGGTGGTCACCAACAGTTATCAGCTGTTATTCGGGTGCCAAATTCTGCCTTTAGCACTGGGACTATATCAACCAGTCTTACAGCGATGCACTTGTCCTTCCCACTCTTATATACAGCTATAGTGCCAAAGTATATCAGGTGGGATATATATATACGTTGTATATATAATATATATAACTATCATCTTCTGATCCAGGAAATGCAATTAAGCATGGTATCAGGTTATATGTTATGTATATAGTTCAGCATTCCAAACTTACTCGAGAATGTAAATGCTGAGCAAGAGTCAACTTATAGTCATTGGGACATAGTTTCCCATCCGAGTTTACACTTTGTTAGTGATGGTGGATTTTAACGTTGTACAGATTTCAACGTTACTTGTGGATGCAGTGATTTTATCAAAAGCAATCCATCATAATCACCAGATCGGAAAAATGGATATGTGTATAATCCTATCCACCTTCTTCCCCCTTCGAGGAAGTGTGAACACATAGGCAGTCAGTTGCCTATATACCTCATAGCTTATAGCTTATAGGTTATAGCATGCAGTCCTTATAGGAAGCAGCTGTTACAGTTTTAGGGTTGTTGCCCAACAGTTCTTGGGTTGTTGCCCGATACATAACCATGTTTGTGTCGAAAACAGCATGATATGTTAATGCTAAATACGAAGTTTATCGAAATTATAGTAGCATTTTAGGGCATGGCATGTTACAGTGGCCCATATACCCAATGATTAGGGTGTTACATGGTATCAGTAACCCTAAAATAGGTAAAAAAATAAGCAGTATAATTTTTTTGCAAAGGTTTTTAAGCAAAACTGCATTTAATACCTAAATAAATGTAAGGTGGTTTTCAGAGGGTACGTTACACCCCTGACACACACATTTAATTTTAGGGGTGTTACAGGGTGTTACAAGTGCTGTATAAATCAGGGAATATTCAGATATAGCTGAATAATCAGATCAGCAAAAAAATCCACACACATTTTTCATTTTGAAATCATGCGTGGGAGTTTTTTACGTATTTTGTTACAGCCAACATGTATACCCCTATATATTACACACCTAATATCTAGGGTGTTACACGAGATATGACCATGGTCATTATGATTTTCTGATACCTTAATAGGTATAGAATCATAATTTAAAATAAAATGGGCACACATTTTTCATTTTGAAATCATGCGTGGAGCATTTTTACCCATTTTACAGCTTTTTCAGCTATCTGATATATTGCCTCGGTGACATATCTCAGTGTATATGTGGAATGTAAAGTACAGAATCACTGCAATAAACTTCACTTGTGCACATGATAAATTTCATGGCAAATAAGTGAATTGTGTTGTATATCAACATCTATGGTTGATAGCATTTCTGGGTTTTACTGATTTAAACCCATGGCAGCAAATGTACATTCTGGTGATATATAAGTTATTAACTTAAGTGGGAACATCCTGTTAGGAACATCCACTTTAGTGATATTTGTCAATCTATGATCTGTTATGAGCATAGGTCTGTGCTCTAAGATTTATTAAAATGATATATCTTATTTAGAACATATCTGGACATTGCTTGATACAATCACAGCAATTTAACACAACACATTTGTATGTGTGTGTTGTCCTTAACAACTATATCAGATGTCATGTAGATACTGATCTGTGAGTTGCATGCATTTGAACTGATCAGATCTGAATCAACTGTCAATGTGCAACGTAGTTGTTGATATTGCTCCAGCGATGATATGTGGAATGACGAGTGGACTGCACCCAACAGTTACCAGCTGTTTCATGGGTGCAGTGTTTTGCCTTCGGGTCTGGAGATAACTCCATCCAGCCCTACAGCATCTTGTCTTATCCTGCTCCCTTATCTATCGCAATCACTGACATTTTCCACGCACATGTGTTTGGAAAATGGTATGTACATTATCATACACATAGTAGATATTTAAGTTAATCAATTCACTTTGAATCAGTGAATGTTAATACATACAATGCAGTGTGTGTGTATGCATGCAGTGCTTACTGATTAGCACTTTTATCAGTGTATGTGTGTGTGTGTAAGATAACTTTTACACACTTTACAGTAGAATATGTTCTGGATATTACAATATCCTAGACAATTCATCATGCAAGATAGTCAGCATACCATGCACTGATTACATCTAACATGATATATCAAGTTTAGGGATTATTGTAATTCCATAATAATCTCATTACAAAATGAGTTGCTGGGTATATTTCACATACAGCTCCGGTGAATATCCTTTCAGTAATCCATAGTAGAACAATATGTTGTCCGAGGAGTATCTCGACTCCACCGGGTCACATTGAGCTAATTACTATGTTAAGATTACTGAATAGGCACCTTATACTGTATGGGTTCTAATATAGTTTAGCATGCACTGCAATGTGCTTATGCAATGTTCATGTATCACATCATGATGCTAATATACCAGTTGCTAACGTGATCAAACTGATATATATACACTACAGCTGGTATCGTGATCAAGCTATATTATTAATGCATGCACAATTCACAATGTTGCAATCACTCAGCATAAAATGTATACATGGTATAATAATGCATGTACTGCATGTTGGTGATTGCTGCAAGTGAATGGTGTGCCCAACTTAGACAATGGTGTGCCCGACTTAGACAATTGTGCCCAACTTAGACAATGTTGTGCCCAACTTAGACAATGATGTGCCCAACTTAGACAATGATCCACACTCACATATTGTGCACACATTATTATATTTCTGATGAGCATGAATGCTGATGATTAAGAATATTTGTGCAGTTGATCTTAGCAACATCTCGACATCATCATCATAGCAAATTGAAATCTTTCATAGCACGCTGCAAATAACTTATGCAAAAGGGCGCGCTGCTGATGAAAAGCATATATTGTCGTCGCCATTCATCAACGCATTATACGAGCGCTGACATGTATACGAATCAAAATTCCGTCGATGACCACTATGCCATATATCATTCTGAACAATTTTCGAGCGTGATTCATACAAGCGCGCGCATGTAATTGGTATGCATGTTGTAAGCTGCGATCCACTTTTGCAAAAATATGCGACCATCGCGCATGCTACCAACTGCAAATTAGTGACCATCGCGCATGCTGCCAACTGCAAATTAGTATATCGCGCATCAACATGTATGAAGCCGTACAAAAAGCAATTTAGTGCAATCATGAAAATCGTGATGCTGCGCTGATGACTTTCCGCGCGGAAACGATTTCGCTGCATATTCGTCGCATCTGCGAACATGCATACATTTGCGAACCATTTATGCGAGTACGTTTCATTGCTGCGCTGATGTATGCCATATGCACACCTTATCGTGTAGTATGTGCGATCAGCTGTTTCTGCGAGTGCGCTTCTGTGAACGCGAAAATTTTCTCGCACGCTATCTTCGCTATCGCAGCATATATATCAATATTCAATTTATGCGAGTGCGTCGCCTTATGTGCTCCGCAACCTGTCAACACAAATTAATGATATCTATGCGCTGCACACAATTGAGTTCTCGTATCGTGCCTTGACGAGTTTTTTTAGAATACCATTATGTTAGGGCTGATATGCGAGCCCACAAATATTATACAATATATCAAATAAACACTGTGCTGTTGAACGGCACACACAAGTGTAACAGTCAAGCGGGTTGTGAGTTGCAGTCTCTGAATAAAGAACTGCTGAAGCACAACGCTTCCTCACTTTGTACCATACGTCTCCCATCATCTTAGATGGTACCGCCATTGGGTTGTAAACCCGAGACGTAGGTTGAACGACCAGTATTGTAATAACGACTAGTTCGTTCATACTGTGCATGCGTGTTCCGCACATGCATAAAAGCCAAGATGGTTCTTGTTTGTATTCAAGATGTATCTTTGCTTTGCCATCTTCGAGTTCGACGTACGAACTCTCGATGACAGGGATGCCAGATGATGTGACATTATCATCTGGCGACATGTACAGTCATCGTCGACCGTACTGACGACTGTCATAATAATATATGACACGACTCGACATGTACAGTCATGGTCGACCGTACTGACGACTGTCATAATAATATATGACACGACATGACATGACATGGTATGACATGTCTGACAGGTATGACACGTATGACATGTATGACACATATGTCATCGGTCATGACCCTGACATATGACGTATGACAGTGACAGTGACAGTACAGTGACTTCCTACCTGTACTCAGTAGTTCGACTTCGGTAGCTTAGACTGTGACACACGATATGATTGCCTAGTGACGGCCTCAGAGCTTAGATAGCCTGAGAGTCGTGTATTCATTTCTATCTTTTGATATACCCGATTGCCTCGCTCAAACCCTACGGCGTTCAGCGTTTTCACTGTGTCACTAGGACATTCTAGTAGGTTATAGGCCCACCACTTGCCTAAAGTGGTTTTGATTCAAAGCCACTAAATGGCTGGCTAAAGCTGTAGAGGGGCGAGCGTGGCTGAGTAGGTAGAATGTTGCGGGGTGCCGCATTTTCGCGGCACGACTGACTGCGTGGATGGAGAGGTAAGCGCGACGAGTGGCGGAGGAGAGTACGGAGAAGATGGGTCAGAGAGCGCTGGGGCCCCCGATGGTATGCAGCATTGCGCAGAGTTTGGTACTGAGTGGTTCGCGACACGTTAAAAAGGCCATGACCTCGGACATCGACAAGCGCGGAGACCTCGACCCTACTCTCCTACTTTCCGCCCACCCCCGCCGCTCCGCATTTTTCCTCGCTACTCTATGCGTCTTTACCCGTATCATTTTACCTTAATTTGCCACGCTTGCCGCTTGTTTGTGAACTTTGAGCGAATTTTGGAATCTTGCGGGCGACTTGGCCGTTTTTGACCACTTATAACTTGCGGACCACTTGGACTCAGACATTTTCCCTTGGAGGGTGTTTTTACTTCGCCATTACCGGCCGTGTTACCGAGTTTCGTGGGCGTCGGAGCAGATTTTGAATTTATCTCGGATTTGGCCCCTTCCTTGAGGGGGGCTCACCCTTATCGTTAGGGTTTCATCGCTTCGGTGCTTCGCTTACGGTTACCATGGCTGCCGTGGATTCTTCCGATGGATTCACCACTCCGGTCCCGGTTGGGATCGACACGCGGAGGGCACTTCCCTTTAGCGACGGCCCTGAGGAGCCTGTGCCCCCTACACCTGTGAAGAATCGCCCACTTGCGGGTGATGAGACAGGCGGTGCTGTGGTTATCAGGGAATTCCTTAAGGACTGCCAAACTATTCTCCGCGAGCCTGGTCACAGGGCCAGTATTATCCAGCAAGTTCGTGACCAGTGCCGGCCCACCCACATCAAAGCCTCGGAGTGGGTGTTCGACATCGACAAGATCAAGGGCCAAGTGCCTCGGGAGATCGCCTTGGACCGCTTCACTCAGGCGGTAAAAACCCAGCTGACTGACTTCAATCTCCAGTTTGCCACGGTATTCCACCCGACATACCTCACCACATCTGTTCTCCCTGAGGCCACTCGTATTCTCTACCGCATCTTGACGTCATTGGTGCGAGGGTCATGCCTTCGGCTCGTTGAGGAGTCGGCTACGGTGTCTCCGGATGATGGACGCCGTGCATGGCTCGTCATCTGCCGGGCCGTTGCCAGGCGACGCAGGCCGTGGGTGTCCCATGGCTACCTGTTCGAGACAGCGCCGGCGATCGAGCTGCTGGAGGATGTTGACCCCGAGCCCTATATTAAGGGTTTCATGCAGCACCACACCGCTGTCCGGTCCGAGCTCAGACCTGGTATAGAGCCTGACGACGTGTGGGGTGTGGGGTTCGCCTTGGACCTCCTCACCCTTCGCATGTGCCCTCTGTATTATAAGGATCTTCTGCAGGAGTGGAGTTCTAAGACGGCCGAGGGCAGGGAGAAGCGGGCTCTCGGCATTCAGCAGTTCACGTTGGCTGTGAAAGGCCTTCCACCAACAGAAAACAGAGGAAAAGAAGCTGCTTAAGGAGAAGAAGAAAAAGGATGGGGTCTCCGCGTTGGCGGCCTCACTTCTCTCTGGGGAGTCCCCTTCTGCCGCCCTTCTGGCCCGTGCGGGCATCCCGCAGACTCGCATTGTTGGTGGCCGCAGGCGTGACGAGCCCAGACACCCGCCACAGACTCGGGATGCTCAGCCGCAGGCATCCGGACAGGGTGCTCACCGGTCTGGGGGCGACAGGGGTACAGCTCCCCGCGCCAGACCGGCCCGCGGCGGGAAGAATCGACAACAGAACATGAAGGGGCACAGGAAGGGCTCTCACCCTTCCCCTCACGCCCCTCCACCGCGGACTCAGGGGCAGCGGCAGCCTGCATCCGGTGGTTCACCGACTGCCTTGAGAGTGACCCGAGATGAACAGGGCCGCCACTCGGTCCAGTGTTGGGGCTGCGGCGGCCCTCACTTCCGCCGTGATTGCCCTGGAGGGGTGCAGAGTGCGCATGTGGCGGGGTTCCACCCCGAGGGCACGCCGATTGCGGACATCCTGTCAGAGCTGGATGAGGCTTTCCTCGATCCGGAGGAGGAGGTTTGCGAGTCATGCTTGTACTCTTACTCATTGGAGCTCGGGGAGGCACCGCTTGACCTCCCCGCGGCCCAGGCGGCTGCCGTTGTGCCGCACTCTGCCGTTGACAGTGAGGAGCCGTGGACTGAGTCGGAGTGGGCTATCTGGGACTCATGTGGCCGATCGGAGGAGCAGTACTACGACGCTGTCAACCGCTTCAACTCGTACCAGGACCCTGACGATGGGGACTGCCCCGACGGTGAGATGACACCTGCTCAGCTCCACGTTGCCGTGCACCAGCCTTCGGACCCTGCCATGTCTCTGCAGCACTTCAGTGTTGAGCCACAGCAGCCAGCGGTGCCGGCAGCCGACGTGCAGATTCACAAAAACCAACACCGAATTCCCGGGGCCTGTGCAGCTGGTGAGCACGGCACCGCCGTCCCAGCCCAGGGGTCCGGGTGGCCCGGGTCGCAGGCCCTATGGGGCGGGTCACTTCATGTACATGAGTCTGCTGTGCATTCTAGCATTCTCTGGCACGGCAGATGCGGTGCAGTCTGGTGGTGCCTCCGGTGCTGTGCTGGAGGTGCACCCACGGGCTCTGGTGCTTTGGCATGCTATCACCTGGGGTCTGGCTATCTCGGCTTGTCTTCCTGCCGTTGGTGCCAGGACTCCCGTACGCACCTGGCGACACCTTGTCAACCGGCAGTCACCAGCGGGCGGGCCCCAGCCCTCAACAACCCAGCCTCCGGCGGGTGAGCCCCGTACCTCTCGCCGCTCCTCACCAGTCTGGACTGCTGTTCTGGTTATCTGTAGCCTGGCCCTGTGTACCTCGGCACTACTGTTTGGGTACTCTCTGGGTCTGCGGCAGTCAGTCAGGCAGTCAGTCAGTCAGTCAGTCAGTCAGCTTACCCCGCCAGCAGGGGGGTCCGTCGGCCGTTCTGCTGGTCAGCTTTTCTCAGCTGATGGACTGGCTACCGGTGATACCGGCTTATGTCTGGTCTCTGGTTATGCTGTGGGTACGTATGCTTCTGTGGAGCTTGGTGTACTGTCTGGTCAGCTTGGGTCAGTTACAGTGGTCTACCCTCTGGTACCCGCTGGCTATACTGGTATTCTGGTCTATGGCAGTGCAGAGTCAGTTCCGTTGTATGTGCCCGACGAGGAGTGGGCTGCTTCTGGATTCAGTTCTCTGGCCAGTGTTGTCCCTGCACCCGTCCGGGTTGACAGAGGCATCGTGTGTGACTCTGGAGCCACATGTGTCATGTGCGGGGACCTGTCGGCCTGCACCGACGTGGACTACACCCGTACGGTGGTCTTCACCATGGTCACGGCTGGATCTCACAGGACGGATGCTACTGTGACATTCCATCTGTATGGGGTCTGTATCCAGGACGGAGCCATCGACCACTTCGTTCGTTCTCCCAAACTCACACTATAAGGCCGGCTGCCGCACTCTCCTGTCTTCTCGGGTTATGCTTTCCCTCGGCTTCGGGTCCCCTGACCTTGTATCCCTCACTTACACCCACCTGCCTACTGGCCGTGTCTATCGGATCATTGACTCTGGCACAGACTATATGTGGGCGGAGGTCCCTGAGGAGGCGGCCAGTGCACTCACCCAGACTGTCTCACGTGTCCGCACCGGTGAGATCTGCGACTGGATGTGGGCACGCTCAGAGTATGCCAAGTGGGCTTTCCTGAAGGGCTCGCCCGCTGCACTGGCCAAGACCGGGGAACACAACTTTGACATCTCCCTCTTCGGAGACGACCTCCCCCCCGGCGTGGGTAACAACCAGACCTGCCCAGTCAGGTATTCACTGTCTGATTCCTGCTGGGGTCACCTCTGGGCCGGTGCCTATATATATGGCAACCCGCCCTTTGACAGACTCACCTGTGAGCGGATGCTCAAGAAGGCCAACCGAGACTTTGCAACCGACCCCGAGCACACGGTATTCCTCTTCCTGATCCCCCAGTCACACCTCAGTACCTTCAGGCAGCACCTTATTCACTGGGAGGTGCTACATGTGTATCCGGCTGGCACAGAGGGCATATTCAGCTACCGTCGTGAGCACACCTATGCTGGACGGCCCCTTCAGTCGGCTGGCTCGGAGGGCGGGGGGGACCGTGTCTTCATTGCTGGTACCCCGTTCCCGGTGGCTATCATCTACCGTGATCAGTACACGTCCATGAGGTTCACCCCTGAGAGGTGGTGCCATTCCGCATATGCTCATGCTCATGGTCTCAGGCTGGCTCAGCTCATGGACCTTGGTGTTGACATCGCCCGACCTGGCACTACAGTTACCCGGGAGCAGCTGCTGGCTCACAGGACCTGTGCTGAGGCCTGTGCTGTGTGTGCCCGTATGCGGACAGTACAGCCGAGTCCGAAGCACCCTCCGGCTGACAGATACAGGGCTCAGAAGCCTGGATCTATGTGGGCGGCTGATGCTACAGGCCCGATCACGCCTATTGGCTATGACGGGTCGAGGTACCGCTGGACCTTTGTGGAGTTCACTGTGAGGTTTACACTTTGCTACTTCTCTGCTGAGAAGTCGGCATACAGCTTCATCCTGGCTCAGTTCCTGGCAGATGTTGTTCATCACGGCTTTGCCTGCACTGGCCTGGTTCTCCGCACTGATTGTGCCCCGGAGCTGTGTGACCCTGCAGCACAGGCTCTGTACAAACACCATGGCATCAAACACCTGCAGTCGTCACCCACCCTGCACTGGCAGAACTTCATGGCTGAATATGTGATTGGTAAGATCTCGTCGGTCTCCCGTGCACTCCTGGAGACAGCCGGTATGGACCTCACCTACTGGCCTCTTGCAGACAGTCATGCCTGCCTGCTATGGGATATCCTGCCTCATGGGCGGGACGCCGTGGTGCCATTCTATCACCTTATGGGCTATCACTTTACCTACTCCCGTATCGAGATATTCGGCACCCTGTGCACTGTGGCCATGGATGCTCAGCAGATGCGGGCCCGCCATCCGGGGGTCTCCAAGAAGCGGACCCCCCGGGCCTGGCAGGGGCGGTTTGTGGGCATCAGCCTCAGGTCCTCGGCCTACAAGGTACTGGACCTGGAGAGAAACAAGGTTGTTTACGAGGGCCGGCCGGACTTCATCAGAAACTACTCAGAGTTCGGGCAGGTGATGTCGTCGTTCCCTGCCCCCGCTCCCGACGAGCAGCACTCCGCACCCGTGCCCAGTGACAGGCTGGAGCCGTGGAAGGACTACACCACTGACATGGTGGTGACGGTCCATTCCGTGGCTGCCTATTATGACACCCGGGACGGTGAGACCTATGCCACTGTACAGTTGCTTGACACTGGTTCAGCCGACACTTTCTGGACCACTTTCTGGAGTCATCGTTTGGCGCCATGAGTAGCATGAGCAGCTGATGCGTTGTTGCGCCGCCCGGGCCAGATGACCAAATATCACCCGCGAGGGTTCACCTCGACCAGAGGACAAGGTGTAACTGCGGTCCAGGAAGCCGTCGTGTCTTCCACGTGCGGTTAAACGGACGGTGGGTTGGCCAACCTGTATCACTTTCAAGCGCTTGTCAGGCTGCAAGAACATGCGAGCCAACATTTGCGCGTGGCCTTTCGTGGTGCTTGTCTGGTACCGCACCTCGTCCAAAGACCCGACGGACACGCGGCGAGTGTCCACGTAGCGATGTTCGGAATGAAAGTGCACCGCGGTCTCCAAATATTGCACCACGAGAGCCTCGTCCACCTCTTGGGAAGACTGCCAAACATAACGGGCGGCCGGGTCCTCGGTGTTTGGGTCGAACTGCCATTGGAACTCCAAAGGGTTCTCGAGGCATGCCCGCACCAACTTGATGGCCGGAGTCGGCGTTCCAGGCTCGTCGATCGTCACCCTAGTCTTAGTCCTCTTCCCCATCGATCGGACTTGGTTTGGTCGGTGACTGCGTGTCTCCGTCGTCACTGGACCAGGAGTGACATATATTTCACGCACCTCCTCAAGGACGTCGTACGCGGTGTGGCGTGCGCGTTGCATGGCGGTGTACACCCTTCGCCGCTCATCGTACAGGGTGTTCGTGCGGGAGTCCCGCTGGCTGTGGCCACCTTCTCCTACGTGCTCCAACCAGGCGGATTGAGTGATGTACGTCACGTTCTCCAGGTGCAAGAACTCGGAGGCCGGCAGATTCACGCCGATCAGTTTGCCGTCCTTGGAGAAGAGTTGCTCCGCCGGGTTAGCCCCTTTGCTTTGTGTGAAAAGCTGCAGGGTGCGTTCGCCTTCACCTTCGTAAAATAAAACGAGCGAAGACAAAGAGGATTGCACGCTCTTGCTCTCTTGCTCCATGATGAAGTCGAAGAGGCGCGCACGTGCGTCCATCACACGTCTGGGGGCTTGTGCTTCGTACCACCGTGTGAACAGTGTCCGGAACTGGGTCTCCTCGAAACTCTTGTCCAAACACCGAGCGTGTATCCCCATGTTCGCAACGAGGTGCAAGTCACAGCCTTTCTCCAACGAGTTGCCCGCCTCGTCCCGCGTCATGTACTTCTTTCGGTCCTCCAGGCGCATGAACTTGTTGTAGTTCAAGCGGATGCCGATCCAGCCTCCGCCACCCGCGTCACGGACGAAACCGACGGGACGAAAGCAGATCTCACCTTTTGGGTTGGTCTTTACCCAAACCTCCTTGTCTCGATATTTCGCGAAGTCGGCGTCCTCCATGGCCACCGTCCGGCAAGCGTAGTCGATGCCTTGCCACATCTTCTCCTCATCCACACCGCGTTCACCCGCCGGCAGCACGAAGGTTGCTAGTTTTATCAACCCAATTCCGGGCACGACCGTTGCAACCTTCTCGACAACGCGACCGTTAATGCAGCTGTGGCCACCATCAGAACATGCGTAGCAACCGATGAACGGAGGCTTGCCGAGAATGCGGTCCATCAACAGCATGATCTTCGCGGGGGACCACGGCAAGTCCAGGGGGCACATGAACCAGTTCAGAGGTGCGGTGTCGAAAAGAAGAGTACGGTATCCCTTTGAGTCTAGGATCCGTTTCATTTCCTTGACCTCGTCATCAGCAGCACGCTCGGGGGCACGTTGAGTCGCACGGTGTTCTTTCATCACGTCGCGGACGGCGCGAGCGTCTTGCATTTCGCGGGCCACCTAAAATGGAACCATGCATTAAGAATAACATGTCCCCGACGTATAACGTAAAGGTAACACAAAAATAGGGCGATACCTTGTACACGTCGATGGGAGAGCCGTCCGGAGAGGAAAGCATCTTCTCGAAGGCAACCGTTGTGGCGGAGTTCTTCAGCTTCTCGGAAGTGAAGCGACCACCGAAAACGGGAAGGGCTTCTTTGATGGCGTCTTGGGTTTCTTTGGAAACAACGGCCTTCCCCTTTTTATCCATGGGTTGGCAGGCATGGGTGCCTTCGTGTCTAAAGAGCAGTAGGTGGCCTTCGGCTGCGGGAAGGTCGATGCGGACCAAAGTAGCCCGGGCACCACAGGTAATAACTTCCATGGGTTCTTGACACTTTTTGCATGGAGGGCCTTCAATCTGAAAGAAGAAAAGAAAAGCGTAAGGTCCTACTGGAAAAGTGGGGAAAGTGTACGGGAAAACCTTGGGATTAAAATACCTCAACGCCGAGGAAAGCGGAAGCGGAGCGTTTGCCACGTTGTTGAGAACTTGTCTGAACGAACTCTTTGTCATGGGTTTTAAAGAAAGAGCACTCCGTATTCCTGCAAAGTTTTTCTCCAAGGCAGTTTTGAAGTCGAACTTGAGAGTTGCAGTCCTTGACAGCATCTTGTCGGGTTACCTCCGCCCAAGTTGTGGCGCAGGCGTGGGACCAAGAACGGTTCGTGACATGGAAGTCAAGTTTGTTCAGCGGTAGACCGCCCTTCCCGGTTGGTTTAGGAAGAGGTGAGGACATGTGGTGACCAAAAGTTACATTGCCATCGACGTCGAAGGGGACCTTGTTCACACGTTTGCAATCTGCGGGCCACTTAAAAGAAGAGGCGTGACTGGAAGTCGAGTCGGACTTGGAAAGGTTTGTCGAAGCGACGGACTCCGTGGGCTTGGGCTTCGTGTTTGGTGAGAACCGGGGAGTCTTGCACTCGCCGGTGTAAATAATGTCTTCTTCATCATCGCTGTCATCGCTTTCGCTGTCGCTTACCAAGATTGGCATGTTGTCGTCGGTAGGAGTACCGTACACATTGTGCAAGAAGCCCGAGTGAACGGGAAACAGGTCCAAAGAGCAAGCAACGGAGTCATCGTACTCGGAGGTGACGGAAAGATCTTCTTTCTTGTCAAGACTAAAAACATTGCAAAGTGTGTCGCTAGTCACAAAAGGGTCTCCAAGATGCCAAACAATGGGAATTTCACGAACGACATCCCCGGTTTCAAGGCAGCGAAAAGTAACAAATTGAGTGGACATTGCATTAGCCCTAGGAAGTCGGTAAAATAAATGCACTCCCGAAGTGAAAGTAACGAGGAGAGGCCTTAAAAAACTCTAGTCGCCAAAATAAAAGGCGACGCCGAAATAAAATCGAGTCGAGGCGACGGCTGGGAAATTTTCGAGTCGAGTCGAGAACGACACCGACCAAACGAGTCTAGCTGTTTCGGAAAGAGAGGCGAAGGAAAAAATCGAGTCGAGTGTCGAGTCGAGGCGAAACCTTCAAAATATTCGACTCGAGGAAACGCTTTGAAAATTTAATAAAAACATTTCGAGGCGAAAAAAAAAATCGAGTCGAGAACGACACTGACCAAAGGAGTCGACGTGTTTCGGAAAGAGAAGTCGAAGAAAACCGGAAGACAGTTGAGAGCTAGTAAAGAACTCTAGCCGCCAAATAAAAAGCGCAAAGATTTAAAGTCAAAAGAAACAAGCAAAGATGCCTGCAAAAAAAGGAAGCACAAAGAAGTCCGGGGATGGCAACACGGAAAGGTTGGTTTACGCGGACGTGATGGAACAGCGTTTCGTTGAGCAGAAAGTGCTGAAGCTCGCTGACTGCTCTTTCGCTGACAACCCAAGAGGACACAATCACAACGGTGTCAACGTGGAGAAGTCCGTTGAGAAAAACGGCATCGACCTTTCCCAAACCATGATCTGGCGCCGCGCCAAAAAAGGAGATCCTAAGGCCCACGGGTAAGTTTCACTAAACCTTCTTCAAGAACTGCGCTGACAAAAGGTAGAGGAGACAAGTGTGAAAAAGCGTTCATCGATGAACGCTTTTTAAAAAACACTGCTAAAGAAACAAGTGTTTTAACCGGTTTAAAGAAAAGTGTTCATCGATGAACGCTTTCTTTATTTTGTTTCTGAAGCTTGAGTATTTTAAACTGTTTTTAAGAAAGCGTTCATCGATGAGCGCTTTTCTTAGTTTTCCTTGTATTTTTCCTAAAACTTTGCGGTTTGGAGTTGCAAAAGCTGCGATATTTCTGTGTGATTCAGCTTTTTTCTCAGGAAAAATACAAGGAAAACTAAGAAAAGCGTTCATCGATGAACGCTTTCTTAAAAAGAGTTTAAAATACTCAAGCTTCAGAAACAAAATAAAGAAAGCGTTCATCGATGAACACTTTTCTTTAAACCGGTCAAAACACTTGTTTCTTTAGCAGTGTTTTTTAAAAAGCGTTCATCGATGAACGCTTTTGCGTTCATCGATGAACGCTTTTCTTATTCAGCAAAAAAAGGTTAGTGCTTGAACTCTTCTTGGTTTTGCATGGTGACTTTCTTCTTGTTTATTTGCTGTTCATCTGCAGGTCTACTGACTCCCTTCAGGACTCTTGCTCGAAAGAAGAACATGCGGTGTCAGAGCGAGTGTTGCTTGTAGATGTTACATCCTCAGAAGATGAGGAAGATTCTTGCAGGAAGAACCATGTTCCCATTAGCTGGTATAATGTTCCAAACGTGGCAGTAGCTAAGAGGAGACTCAAGAATAAAAAAGACGCTGAGCGAAACGCAAAAATACGTAGGACGCAATGTCCTTTGTGGATGCTAGACAGCCAGTGGTAGCTTTAGCTGAAGTAAACACTTTATATATTTTTTTATAAATAGTTTCTCTAACCCTTTAACCCATGTTCTTTGTCGTTTTAAATGGCGTGCTGTGTTTGTTTTTGTTTTCAGTAAGCGGTACATTGCCATTGACGGACATGGTAGGCACGAGTTTTTCACTCGTGCCTTCCAAGATGGCGCCGTGGTAGGCGGAAAAAAACTAGAGGCCCGGGACAAAAGGTTTCTGGAATGCAACGTCATCGTGGTGTCGGAGGACATCACGAAGGAGGAGGTTACATGCCTCGCCCTCTCGCGCATCGTCCAGAACGAGAAGGGGTCCAAGAAAAAAACTTTTTTCGACGACTACACCTCCTTCAAATGGCTGATGTCCTCCATTGACAAGACCGTGGCCAAACCACAGAAGTTGGTTGTTTTGTTCTCTCACATCGACCCTTCGTTATACTCGTTGATGTTCTTCAAGAGGATGGCCCACATCCACGAAAAGGTGATCGGGCCCGACGAGCGGCTGGAGGCCTTGCTTCGCGAGAACTGCGAAGCTTTGGGGAAGGATTCCCCCTACGGCTTCAACTCCTTGTTCGACAACAAGGAATTCCAACGTCTTAATCCGACACAAAGATATCAGGTACGGTGGAAGCCGGTCTTTATTTTATTGTGTTACATGCAACCATCACGCCTGAAGACAAACACATGTCTCAGGTTTTCCTGAAAGTGAACGAGAACGTCAAGTTCGCCGTGAAGGACGAGAATGGCGAGCTCCACTTGAAGAAGAAGAAGCAATGCGCGACTTTGGGCTTCGTCGGAACCACACGCGCCTTCACGGACTTGTGTTCGTTTGTGCTGCTTCGTCAAGAAGTCCGCTCACAGCTAGAGCTTCAAAGCTCTAAGGGGAAGGCGAAAAAAACTGAAGAGGCGTCCAAGTTCTTGGAGGACATGAGCGCCGGAAAGTAAGTCCATCTACCACGGTTTGGTTAAAGCCGTGAACTATTTTTTTATGCGGAAAGGTGATGGGTGTTAAACTTTTGTTTACAGGTACGATGGTACTTTCTTCGACGCCAACGAGACTTGCTCCAAGACCAGTAACTTGGCTCGCCTGAACCGGGATGTCGAGCCGAAAGTCGTGCAGGACATGCTGAAGAAGCACAACGAGATGGTTGAGTGGGAGGAGACTGCTGTGGAGGCTCAGGAGAGTGGCGTCGAGACCCTTGCGGAAGTTGCAGCTGGTGAGACGGGTGGGGATGTTGAAGAGGAAAAGGAAGAGACGCAGGAAGGTGCGTCGGTTGGGGATGATGACGAGGTAGGCGATGGGGATGAGGAGGTAGAAGGTGAGGAACCGGTTGGTGAGGAAGATGGTCAGGAGAACGAGGAGGAGGAGAACGAAGAGGAAGAGGAGGGCGATGAGGAGGAGGATGGAAAGTTTGACTTTGAAAAGGAGTCGGATGAGGTTCGTGAAACACGTGAAGATCGGAAGCGGAAGAGACAGGAAGTGGCGGATTGGTTTGCGGCGGAGGACGCGGGGGAACATGTCCCAAAATCAAAGAAGCAGAGAAAGGATCTAACTAAGAAGAGGGCGGAGATGGGGAAGCTACGTCAAGAGTTGCAGGCCTTTGAGGAGGAGGATGCCGCTTACGCGGCTTGGCTTAGCGACAAGGAGAAACAGAAGGATGAGCAGGACATGGAGGACGGCCCGGCCCCCTGCGCGGAATGGATGAAGCCTTGGGTTGGGGTGTCGCGAGGGAACCCGGACTACGAAGGGTTGCGACAATGGAAGATGGCAGGCGGAACGCTCCGAAATGGAACGCAGCAGAAGGGACCGGTGAAGGAGAGCATTGAGATTGGGCAGTTCTTGAAGATGAATGAGGAGGCGTTGAAGCCTGGTGTACGGCATCATGTGCACAATATTGTGTCCGTGGAGGTGCCGAAGGTGGTAGCGGTGAAGAACCGTGGCGTGACGCGTGGCACGAAGGTGAAGGATGAGAAGGTGGAGTACGTCTTGGAGTTAATCCATCAACACGGACATGCCGAGTCTGAGAAGTTGTTGGTGTTGACATCGGTTGCCATGAACTCCCAAGGCATCCCGCTGTTGCAGCTGTACTTCGGCGAAGCTCTCGGGGCCATGGACGTCATCACGCACAACGCGGCGGAAGATAAGTTTTGTGTGGCGGCGGTCATCACGGATGTTCCGTGGGGCCATGAGAGCAAGACCGGGTACAACACGAAGGTGGATTGGGATGCGTTCGCAGTCAAGTTGGACGAGCTGTGCGCGAACAACGATGGCATGTCCGAGGTTCATAAATACGCCGATCTGGGAAAGGTGGACGGAGACACCATTGTGTGTGCCTTAGGCGACAGTGAAGCCCTTCGAGCTTTGGAGGCGGGCTGGAAGGCGTTGAAGCACCCGGTAGGATCGATGTAACACTTGTTGCTTTGAAGGCACCCTTTTATTTTTGTTTTTTTTGTTACGTTTCTTAAAGGGAGGGAAAAGGGGGGAAGGATCACAGGTGTACAAGACAATGCCGGGGTACATCGTGACGGAGGGGAACCGCAACAACGCGACTTTCACGAACACTCCAAAGTCCGTGGGACACCAGTACACGACTTTTGCACGGAAGCTGGAGGCTCCGAAGTTGGACTTCAAGACCAGCATCCAAACCAGGGGGCAGCAATGTAAGGACCTTGACTTTGATTATTTCCCGCTGAATTGTTGGACTGGAAACATTTTGCGTGCCCTAAGTTACCAAGAGGTGAAGGCTTTTGAGAAGGCCTTGGAAAAGCACCTGGCTGAGAGCTGGGAACCAAGCTGGAAGGAAATGGATGAGGAGCAGAGGATGGACATCGTTCAGACCGAGGTAGAACATCAGGCACGACCTTTCCAAGCTGTTCAAGTGCAGGATACCTTCAAGCACGATTGCGCCGTAGTGGGATGCTTGAAGGGCGGTAAGCCCTGCGAAGAGCATGGCAAGACCTTGGTGGTGGGACAGAAAAAGGTGGAGCTCATGGAGCTGTTGGTGGAGCGGTACACAACCGACATCGACATGGTGGTGCTGGACCCGTTCATGGGAAGTGGTGCGTGTCATTGTGGATGCATTGGTTTTGCCGCGAGGGACACGCCGGGGTATTGAAAGATGTTAAGTGTTCCGCAGGAACCACTGGGATTGGAGCGCTTCGCATGGGACGCGCCTTCATCGGCGTGGAGAGGAAGCGTGCAAACTTCATTAGCGCGGTGCACTATTTATCTCACGCGGTGTTCTGCTGCGCGAAGCGCCATGTGGGGGATCTTGGATTGAGTGAGCCGTACCGGAAGATGAAAGTGACAAACGTGAAGTAGAACATCGAAAGTTCGTGAAAGTTAGTTAGGGATCTTGGCGGGGAAAGAAGTATGTTTTGAACCTAACTGGGGGGCCGGCCACCCGGACTTGTGGTTAGTAGTGGTCCGCGAAAGCACGTGAAAAACCAATGGAGAACGTAGTTGGTCAATGCACGAAGACGAGTAGGCGATGGGGCGAAGGGCACTAGAAAAGGTGAAGTCGTGTTAAACTCTGGAGGCAAAACATGCGCGCCGGTAACTTTGTTTTGAATATTGATTTGAAGCTGTATATTTCATGTGATGTTAAGAGCGAAAAGTTTAGGTCTAAGGAAGAATAAAGTATACCAGTCCACAATGACGACAACTTTTAATATACGAAAGACTAGTGGCTGAATGTAAAGTTTATCTACAAACCACACACGGCTTACATTTTATACCAACCAATTCTTTAAATATTTCCAGTCTAAACAAGCTATAATGTTCGCCTACGTCTCACATCGGCATGAGGTGCAAAGTTGCTCGAAATGTTCAGAGTTTCTGAACGGCCTAGAACAGTTACACCTCGGTTGGTCCCAGCGGCGGGGACAATTGAGCATGGTGAAAAGCGTCCAGTGACATCCCGGAGTCCCGCCAGGAAGGTCTGCTGGGACAATCATTGTCCGCGGTGTTGTCCACTCGTTGCCAGCACGGTCGGGGTAGGCTCCATCGCGCGCCATCAGTTCAAAAACTAAATGCGAACGCGTGCGACGGACGAAGCGCCAACTGGCGAACCCGGCGTCTCTTCTTCCACGTTCCATGTTGCGCACGTTGTAATGAGTTGAAAGGCGCCACTGCTCAAGCTGGCAATCGTTACAGCGCAAGTGTTGAATGTTGTGGGTTGCAATCATCTCACGGTCATGAGGTCCGGCAAGAAAGTAGTCAACAAACTTGTAAACGGAAGGCATGTTGTCGTGTGACTTTTAATTGTGCGGTGTAGGTTTTTAAGGGTTTGCGCGATTAATGTTTTTAGTCCGCGTTTGTGCTTTATTTAAGAGAAGTCCTGGCACGCGCCGTAAACTCGAGTTCGTGAGCTAGCGGTTGTAGGTTGTTTTATGCCGGGAAGAAGATAAAAAAAAAACGGGGCAAACACAAAAAAAAATAGGGACGAAGTGAACAAAAAATATTCCTGAAATTGCAAAGAAATCGGGGTTTTTTGAAGAAATTTCAAAAAATTTAGAAAAACCCCCAAAAAGGGCATATAAAACTAGAAAAAATAAAAGGGGTTCATCGATGAACCCCCAAAAACATATTTCATAAAAATCAGACGTATAAAGTGTGATTTTGCTACCGAGTTTCGAAAAAAAATTTGAAGCTGGAGAATGCGTGAAATATGGTACAAATTCAATGGAAAATTTGTGTTTTCTTAACACAAAAAACCCCATAAACTTTCCTTAATTCAGGCTGACAAAGATGATTTTTTTAGTTAAAATCAGGAATATTTCTTAAACCCTAAAACAACCGGGAAATTAAATAAAATTACATTCAACTCGGGAAAATCTTAAACCCTAGATTCGGTCAAATTTTCGATTTTTTCAGGGCCTCCCCTTGTAAAACTCCCCAACACCCAAAAAGGCCTGAAATTCATATAAAACTAGAAAAAATAAAAGGGGTTCATCGATGAACCCCCAAAAACATTTTTCATAAAAATCAGACGTAAAAAGTGTCATTTTGCTACCGAGTTTCGAAAAAAAATTTGAAGCTTAAAAATGCGTGAAATATTATACAAGTTCAATGGAAAATTTATGTTTTCTTAACACAAAAAAACCCATAAACCTTCCTTAATTCAGGCTGAAAAAGATGATTTCTTTCGTGAAAATTAGGAATATTTCTTAAACCCTAAATCAACCGGAAAATTAAATAAAATTACATTCCACTCGGGAAAATCTTAAACCCTAGATTCGGTCAAATTTTCGATTTTTTTAGGGCCTCCCATTGTAAAACTCCCGAACTCCCGAAACTCCCAAACTCCCCAATTGCGTTTGGTGACCGCCCAGCAGTATGCCATGGCTGACCCTGCGGGCACTGCTTGGTTTGACTTGGTCCACTGGCTGGACCGCCGCAGGGTCATTGACTGTGTCAATCAATACTACCCGCTCTGGACTCTGGCTAAGGCTCAGGAGGCCCGCGGTGATCCGCTGTATCCGGCACTCATTGTGTCCACGGACATGAGGCGGTCCAGGTCCTATGGGGTACTCTTCCGGCCTATGGCCTACGGTGATGTGACTGCCCCACGTGCCTATGCCATGGACCTCCGTGCCAGTCTGGTGGTGTTCCCTGATACCCACAGTGCTTGCCACCTTCCCTTCTCCGACCACCCGGAGCAGGACCAGTGGCTCCTTCCGCACTATGTGGTCCCACCAGAGGACACGGTCGGTACATTGCCTGCCAGCGGCACACTCAGCTTCTGTCATATCTCTGCTGACCTCGCCGAGCGCCTGTACCACACTGCAGCTCCTGATCTGCCACTGCCAGGTGGGTACCGCCAGGCACTGTCTATGCCTGATGGGGCTCAGTGGGAGGAGGCTATTACCGGTGGGGAGGTGCAGCCTCTGATTGACCAGGGTAAGATAGAGCCGGTGGAGGTGCTGCCCGACGGTGAGATCGCCACCAGCACCATCTTTGTGCTGAATAAGCCCTGGAAGCCACGGGATGGTCTACCGCCCGTCCAAATTCATAAAGCTCGGATGGCCGTGGCTGCCACATGGCACTGGGGCTACACCCAAGCTGAGACCGCATGCACGGTAGCAGACCTGCCCACCTTCCGCCTTCTCTTCATCCTGTCTATTATCTTTGCTGGTATGGGGGTTATGGTCTATCACCTTGACGTCAGTCAGGCCTTTGTTCATGCCCGTCTGGAGGTTCCTATATATGTGCGGTTCCCCTCTGGGTATATGTATAAGGGCAGATATGGCTATGCCAAGCTGCTCTATGCTCTCTACGGGCTACGGACGGCTGGTGCTTCCTGGCAGAAGCTGGCCAACAAATTCATGAAGTCCTTCACCTATCAGGGAATGCACTTCACCCAGTCCACATATGACCCGTGCCTATACTATATTGTGACCTCTGTGTTCGTGGCCTTCGTGGCTGTCTACGTGGATGACTTCGGGCTGACATGTGATGATGCCTTCCACCAGGCTTTCTGGGCAGCTTTCCAGGCGGCATTCAAGAGCAAGAATCTTGGCCGTATGACAGCCGTCCTGCAGCTTGCGGTTGACTATGATCGGTGGGGCATTGCACTGTCCCAAACCAGAACGATGGAATCGCAGAAATGAGACTGGAACCGGCGAATGAGACTCAAATGAGACAGGGTATTTTTTTTGCGGAATTTTGGTTCCAGGGGCCATATAGATGTGGTATCCATGATAAAAAACGAACTTTGTTAAGAAATTTTGATTTTACAGCCGAAAAATAGCCAAAAACACTCCACGAAGGCTGAAAAGTTGGGATATCTGAAATTTGTTTAAAAGACAAGATTATTGCGATACTCACATATTTTGAAGTTGAAAATATGATATAATAACAAGGTAAGTTGAAAATTTATGAAAAGACCATGCATACTCCTAGCTTAGAATGTTTTTTGGGGTATTTTTGTGTCACGTGAAGCCGCGACACACTGAAAATAAGTGAAAATTGACTATAACACGGGATAACGGTGTTGTAGGCTCAAACTTATCTTAATTAAGAATGTTCAAAACAAAAGACATAAAAAAACTTCATAGGGCAGTGCTCCACAGCTGCGGGATGGCTCATTTTTAGCCAATTCAGCTGAAATGGCTTACGGTTTGAAGCGGGAGTGCAAGTCATGCCTTGAACTGTGATGAATGATGAAAATGCAAAGTATCCCTACTGTTCACAAGTTTCAAATATGGTCAAGAACCAAAAAAAACACCACCCACAATACGTGGGATTGAAGCATATTCACAATTACTATTTACACGCACGAGCATTACTCAGGGTTTGAGTGCAGGCTAGCCTAAGAGATGGGCGCTGGTACTTCCCCCATAAGAGCGCTGTACATCCGCACCACCGCCTGTGCATACAGTGCGTCGGCGGTGCTGCCCGACTCCCCCTGGAAGGAAGCAAGGTCTTTAAGCTCCTCCAACCTGATGCTTGCCTCGAGGGCGGCGGGTGTGCTCTGCTCCTTCAAAGCAATGACGAGCTTCTGTGCCTCTACCCCGGCCGCTCTTTGCCTGTCAGGTACCAGCCTTGGCTGTCCCACAGGCAGTCCTGGTGTACCTTGGGCGTCCAACGCCACGGGCAGCGGCTGCTGCGATGAGCCCTGAAGACCTCGGAGAGGGCCAGCTTGGCCTCCGGGCATCAAAGCCTGCGAAAGCCCCATTAGAGATGGTCAGTAGTGTGCCAGGTTTCGGAACTGCGAGGGACATATATATATATATAAAAACAATACAAAACTTTATATTCTAAAGAAGAAGGAAACCTTACCGAGATGAGCTGCATGGCGATCTCCTGGGTGTACTTCTCGCTGTTCCTATGGTTTTCCCGTTCGATGGCCATCTGCTCCTTCAGATCCTGGACGGCTTTCTGTGACTGTTCGCCGATGGCGTTTTTGAACGTGTCCATCGTCTTGTTGGAAGCCTCGGAGAGTTGCTGCTGAGCAACGACGTGTGTGTCCGTCAGCTGCACCTGATGCTGCAGGTGCTTGTTCTCAATGGCATCTTGCCTTTGCAACAGCGCTGCTTGGAGCTCCTTGGCCTCCTGGTTGCGCTCGTCCTGGTCTTTGCGCAATTCCTGCTCCCGAAGCCTTGCTTGCTTCCCCTGCTCCTCCAAGGCCTTCTTACCCTCCAACTTCGACTCCTCCAGAGCCTTCTGAAGGCGCTCGTTTTCCTTGGCAAGGTTGGCAACCTCAATCTCGGACTGGTCACGAGCACGTTTCAGCTCTTCAAGGTTTTGTCTGTCGGCGTCGGAGTCGGTGTCCCTGGCATTAGCGTTCCGCACGCTTTCGGACGTCAGCCTCAAGAACAGGTCCGCCATGTACTTCTTCATCTTGGCGTCCTGTGAGCATGTGCAGGTTTGTCAGTCAACAGTCCGGTCAAAACTTAATCAACAAAACAAAATAGGGAAAAGGGGGCCATAAGTACCATGTCCTGGACCTTCTCCTTTTTGGAAAGAGGTCTGTCTCGCCGCTTTGGGAGCTCATCCTCTTCCTCAGACTGGCTTTCTTGAACCATGCTCTGAGAAGGCTCCTGCTCTTCGTTTTACACCCCAAAGGAACCGTGCAGTACTTCTTCATGGTGCAACTCAGGCTCGTTGGTCTTTTCGCTGTCCGTAAGGTCCTGTTTTTGCGGTAAGGTCACCGGCGGCCGACGAGAGGAAGTCCGTTTCCTTTTGGTATCTGCTGTTGGCTCTGGTGGCGATGACAGCTTTCGTTTCCTTGTGCCACTGCCCAAATCATCGCCAACAGCTCCGCTTGCACCCTTCCCCTTGGCCTCGCCAACAGCTCCGCTTGCACCCTTCCCCTTGGCCTTTAAAACTGCTTTCTGATTCCCCTTCGAGTTCTTGCTACCTTCACCAGCATGGTTGCGCACCTGCACGGGTACTTTCCGCTTGTGGTCGTGTGGAGTACTGTCCGCCAGGTCCATCATGCCTTGCATCGGTCCCTTACCACTTGACATGACATATGCCGTCACCTTTCCCACCAAACGGAAGGTGAGCCCCGCTGTGAAGTTGGAGGAGGCGAGAGTCCAGTAGTTGGTGTCGCCAACCTTTCTCGCCCCACCTGGCTGCTCCGAGCGCCTCTGCTCCTCGGCCGCGATCTTTTCCCAGGCAAAAGCCAATACCTGCTTAAAGCCTTGATACCTCTGGGCCTCCTCCGCCACTTCCCCATCGGAAAATGGCAGCTTGGTGGGTAACGTGCTGAGGTCGCCGTCTGCATACTCGGGCAGGCGGATGTCGTGGGCGTAGACCTTGTTGCTCTGCAGCTGAAGAAACGGGTACCTGTCGCAAAAGTGCTCCTCCCGCTTGAGCGTGACATGTCGGCTTTGAAGAAGAGGGGTTTGAAACATGACGTATTCGGCCGTGTTCCCGGAATGCTTCTCGCTCATCAAAGTGGCATGCCACTGACCCGAGCTGCCTTGGCTCAAGTTGGCGCCAACGAACCGGATTGTGGCGCCGTCTAGATCAACACCAGCCTCGTTCCCCAAGTCCATCACTGTTTCTACTTGCATGCCCTGTACCAAGGGCATGCGATACGTAAGTTTCTTCTCCCGGGTGAACTGGGCCTCGAGGTAGACGTACACCTGTAGAAGCCACCATTTCAGAATAAAGAAAAGTTACAGGCCAAATGAAAGCAAACAATGTGGTTTTCAAAGGCAGGCCGGTCGCTTACCGGCTGTCTGCCGTTCACCAAACGCGGCACCAACTCCGTTCGAGCGTTCTTGACGTTCTGTTTGGCGTTTGTACCCTCTTCCTGCGACATCTCCTCGAATGAAAGATATTCCGGGTCATCCGGACTTGGACCCCGTACGACTTGAAAGTCGACCGCTGCTCGAACATCTTCATCCTCACGGAACACGAAGGTGATGTCCTTCACGTCCCCGTGCTGGCAGGTCAGGTACGCAATTGCATCCCCAAATGTGGGAAATACACCTGGGTTGCCTGGTTTGCGTAGGTTGAAGATCACCACGTGATCCGCAACCGCATGCCCCGACACAGGAGGCGTCCAGATTTGTTTGAGCCATGCCAGCCCAACTAACAGAGGCAACCCCAGGCTGTTGACCTCCTCAAACTCAAGCAGAAACAGCTTTCTACCCGCCCTTGCCTTCCACCTAGGCTGCTCCAAGGCGACGTCGTCATCCTCGTCCTGTTGCTGACTTACATGGGGTGCGTCCACGATGACGCGTGTGTCCTCCTCCTCGGGTTGGGGTCCGTACCGCCTCTCGCACATCGTCAGCATATTGCTGACGATGTTTTTTTCGTCCGCCTTGTATATTTTGCTTTCGAAAACATTATATCCGGACCCGTCCTCCAAGCATTTCAGCAGGAGCTCTTTCCCACATGCATGATCCAGTCCGAAGTCCGCATAGATGATTACAGGCTTCCCGTGCCCATCCTTCAGACCGCCCTGGTCCAAGCACTGCCCCAAAAGCACGTACTCCCACCCATCCGCCGTGACCTTTGCCAGATCCTGGCAGGTGATCAGACCCAGCGAAACAAGGTCCACGCTGAACGCATCTATTTCAGCGTGGAACTGTAACTGATCCAAGGGGTTGCCGTCCTGCTCGAAACTTTCCGGCAACAATTCCTTTGCTGCTTCCATGGCTTTTGCGAGGTTTAGCGGCGCAGGTGATCCTTCTGCTGGAACCGAAGGCTCGGGTTCTTTTTTTTCGGGGCTGTCGTTGGGAGAAGAATGACCACTAGAACCAGCAGAATATTGCACCATTTTTTCTGCTATCCTTGAAGCTGAGTCTTCTGAGAAAACATTATTTTCTTGCATGCGTTTCCACAAGGGGCCGTTTAATTCATAGTTATCCCAAGTTAGAATTGTTTCGCACACTTGTCCCGCAGTGTCAAATGGCACCGTAAAATAGCCCTCTTTTTTGAGCTCAGCTTCTAAAATCTTCTCCAAGTCAGGAAGGGCCCTATCTAACAGTTCTTCTACGGAAGCCAAACCCATTATTGTTGAGAACACGAAAGTGCAGAATATAGAGTAAAATCTTGCGGTTTTTCGTCACCGGTACCCAGACAATAAATTGTTAAACAACTACCTGGGCACCGGTGACAAAAAACCGCAAGATTGTGTCAAGGTGGGAACAATCTACCAAAATTCTCGACGAATTCTCAGAATTCGTCGAGGGG
>LGRX02034660.1:0-41427 GCA_001247695.2 Cymbomonas tetramitiformis
CTTTGGGTTTGGGTTCGAAGGTGACACCCAAACCCAAAGATGCCAAACAGCCGAGGGCTTCCCGTGCGTCCTAACGCACGAAACTTGGCGCGAATACTACCATGGTACATATATTTAAGTTACGAGAAGCTCAAGGCTTCAAGTTACTTGTGCGCGAAACGCGCAATCTATTTCTAAGGCAGATGCTTTGGGTTTGGGTTCGAACGTGACACCCAAACCAAAAGATGCCAAACAGCCGAGGGCTTCCCGTGCGTCCTAGAGCACGAAACTTGGCACGAATACTGCCAAGATACATATATTTAAGTTACCAGAAGCTCAAGGCTTCAAGTTGCTTGTGCGCGAAACGCGCAATGTATTTCTAAGGCAGATGTTTTGGGTTTGGGTTCGAACGTGACACCCAAACCCAAAGATGCCAAACAGCCGAGGGCTTCCCGTGCATCCTAACGCACGAAACTTGGCACGAATACTACCATGGTACATATATTTAAGTTACCAGAAGCTCAAGGCTTCAAGTTACTTGTGCGCGAAACGCGCAATCTATTTCTAAGGCAGATGTTTTGGGTTTGGGTTCGAACGTGACACCCAAGCCCAAAGATGCCAAACAGCCGAGGGCTTCCCGTGCGTCCTAGAGCACGAAACTTGGCACACATACTGCAAAGATACATATCTTTCAGTAAGTTGAAGCTCAAGGCTTCAAGTTACTTACTTTTTTTCAAGCAGAACACGCCGTGAGTGTCTATTGTGGCAAAGATGGCAAATAATAAAAGTCATTATGCGTAAAGAGTTGTTATTCACGGCCGTGACTTTTAGATTCACGGCCGTGAATCTTTCGGAATGGAACCAAAAACCGTTCGATTTTAATCGAACGGTTTTTGGTTCCATTCGGACATATGGACATCACGGCAAGACAACTCTTCAGTGTAATATTTCGCATGGCATGCGATGGGGATAGCTCAACAGGTACAGGTACAACGTCATGGATGCATGCACCGGTCATAGCCGGATGACATAAAGAAAACTTATTCTAAATTAACGATAAAATGGGGTATTCTAAACTTATGAAAAAATATTCTAAATTAAATAGCCTACCCCGAGGCGCAGCCCCCGCAGCCCGGCGAGGCGCCCCATGGCTGCATGGCTGATGGCTGCATGGCCGAGGCGCAGCCCCCGCAGCCCGGCGAGGTGCCTCCCAGCTGCATGGCTAATGGCTGCATGGTCGAGGCGCAGCCCCCGCAGCCCTGCAGCCATGGGTCCCAGCAGCCCATGCAGGTGTTAGCCCCGCCCGCTGCCGACGCAGGCGCTGGCCCCGCTGCCGACGCAGGAGCTGGCCCCGCTGCCCGGCGAGATGCCTCCTCACGGCTGCATGCCTCATAGCTGCATGGCCGAGGCGTAGCCCCCGCAGCCCAGCGAGGTGCCTCATGGCTGCATGGCTGATGGCTGCATGGTTGAGGCGCAGCTCCCGCAGCCCGGCGAGGCGCCCCATGGCTGCATGGCTAATGGCTGCATGGCTAATGGCTGCATGGCCGAGGCGCAGCCCCCGCAGCCCGGAGAGGTGCCTCATGGCTGCACGGCCGAGGCGCAGCCCCCGCAGCCCGGCGAGGCGCCCCATAGGGTGAAGTAGTTGCCGGCCTCCGGGGCTGGTGGTAAATCATTCGTAGAAGAAATTGTTGAATCCTCGATCACAGCCGCATGGTCACCAGAGCTCGGCTCCTCGTCATCGGACGAGTATGGCGGTGGCGGGTAAGGCGGTGACGGCGGAACGTAATCAGGGTCGGGGTCATATAGCCATGGTGGCCGTGGGACATGGCGGAGAGTGTGGAATCCTTGCCGCAGCTCCCGATACCGCGTCTGTCGATGTGGTAGAATAGCAGCCGTGCTCGCACCACCCACCGCGTCGCCAAGATCGTCACGAACCATTGCAGTTGGCGAAGTTCCCGTAGTTGGGACTGCCGAGGCAGTCCACGTAGCACCACCGACCGGTGGAGCCGTGCATGTGCGCGCACCGGCACCACCGACATCGGCAACGGTGTGCGGCGCGGCGGTGGCACAAATCACAAACAGCGCACACACCAAGGACGAAGTGAGAAGAGACCTCCCGAAGCCTGGAATGGCGTTCCCACAGCCGTACCGTGGCCGCGGCGGTGCCACCGAGGCATCCTCGTCGTCATCGTCGCTCGTGGCGTAGGTCGTGGGCTTGTAGTCCATCACGCGCTCCGGTGCCTCAACCGCGGAGAGCAAATTCATGCTCGCGGCCGGCTCGTCGGGCGCCCCCAATGCAATCCCCGTGCTCTCAATGAAATCGGCAAACGTGCGGGTGACGGGAGGGCAGAAGGGGTTCGGCGGACCGGTCCATTCCTCCTCGGATTCAACCGACGCGGGTGGGGAGTGTGCGGTCGGCTCCGACACCACCGGCAAGTCGGCAGTGAAGGTGTTGATGTTGAACGTTGAAGCCCCAGCCGTGCGTGCCATCTCAGAGAACTCGGTGACGGCGGACACGAGGACCTCACCGTCCTCCTCGCAGAACGAGCACGCGGAAAGATCGGTGAAGACCTCCGGCTTCCCGCCCGCAAGCATACAAAGGGCGTCGAATTCCACGGGGTCGCCGTGGTCGATGGCGTGCTGGAACTTCGCGGCCAGCACGGAGTTCTCGGCCTCCTCGGCGAAGGCGTAGGCCGAGAGTCCGGTCCTGCCCCCGTTCGGGCAGTCCCGATGCCAGTGCCGCGCCTTCCCCTTAGCGCACACCTGAGTTTGGCAGTACGGGATGGTCGCACCGGTGTCGCGGTGGAAGGCCACCTTCCTTGAGACGGATTGAGACCAATTCCCCCCTTTGGGGAGGGGCGAGGCCGCGAAGCGGGTCTTGACGCGGCCGTCCGGTTTGTCCGCGCGAGGGGTAAATCCCCGTGGGGACGGCTCGGACTCGGCGGCGACGAGGAAGTCGGCCAATTGCCGCTTCAAGTCGAGGACCATCGTGCGTAAGTCCGCGATCTCACCCGTCGTGCCCGAACCACCGATGTCCTTCTCCATGAAGTGCGTGCCGTGGGAGTACCGGTGTGCGGATGCGGTGGCTGTGCCCGCCCGCACGTGCTCGCCGTAGCACTCACGTACCCATTGCTGAATAGTGAGGAGGTCGTGGGCGGCTCGTTGGTCGTGGAGAAGCAAGCGGGACACCACCGGCTGGTAGAAGGTGGAGTCGAGGGCCTTGATGAAAAGGGACTTCACGTGGAAGTGGAAGCGTGGTGGGCCCATAACCTGTCAGATATATAGTTCGGAGTGAATATATCAGATAACTGGAAATAAACCCTGAGTTAAGGGTTTCGGGATCAGAACGGTAAAAGTCAGATAGATAAAAGAGGTATACACATAAATACTAACGGGAGTTTCCCGACTACTAGTGACGGTCACCCAGCCTACTTTAGGAGGTGACAAGTGACAGATTATCCTGTCGGTGTGTCACATCCAGCATATACCTTTATACTTTATACATATGGGTTGATATCCTAGGTCCGTAACTTGTTGGGCAACGATACAGTACTAATTGAAGTCGACATTGACGTCTCCACCTTCTCCCCTTTCCACACTTTCGCATGGCCGCATTTTAGTTTGGCATTCTACGTGCGATCTACTAGTCCTTCTGGCCCCACCCTGTTGGCACCACATACTCGCCTAGTGGCATTACTATTTATTTATATTTGTATTTAAACACTTACGCTGTTTACTTTACCGAGTCTTGACGAGATTGCAAGTGTCTACACAACTAGGTACTGGTATATCAATATGAATAGCCTCGGTGGAGTCGAGAGCACAAACGATTTGAGCGTTGACTGAGTCGAAGAGTCGAGGAAGGAATCGTGAGCATCCAAAGGTGCAAAATCCACGCGATGGTCGCAAGGAGCGTCGAGAATGATGGGCGACAAAACAATCGTTGAACGAGCCTCTGATTCTCGAAACACCATAAGACGTTTGACCAACGCCGACAACTCATCCTTCTTGAGTCTCTGGAGCTTGGCAAACCCGGTCGAGTTGATGCATATAGTCAACCTGGGATAGATCACCAAGCGAAGTCCAACTAAATTCCATGACGTCCAAAGCTAGCGAACGCGCGCGGCTTGGGGCTACTGCTCGAAAGATGCAAGCGAGAGCAGTATCGGCACTAGGTGGCATGCTAGACGCATCTAGCTACTCCCGTAAACATAGCGCGCCTGCGAGGGATCCAACTAGCTTCGAAATATTATTATTTTGGAATAGAAAAGTGACCTTCCTGGAATAGAAATTTGAATTCTGAATTTTAATTTACAGATCTGCCTAAAACATTCTTCCGCCTTTCAAGAATGATATTTCCCAAAATTTCCCCCACCTCCTTCTGAAAATATAAAATTTTCTTCAAAGATGTCATCAGTCGACACAATAATTATATTGTCACTTCGATCTCCGAAAGTCATGACGTGTCCGACCTCGTCCATGTGCGGCCGAAAAAGATATCAAAACACAACGCTGGCTCGTACCCGCTCAGACCTGTATCTCACGCAGCTGGACAGTGACTTACGGGGGCCCGTAAGTCACTGTCCAGCTGCGTGAGATACAGGTCTGAGAAATAAATACGAAGCACCAAAACTTAGCATACTGATTAAGAGGTGCGTTAGGAACAACATATTTTTTGCGCGCGCGAGATCCGTGCACAACCTGGGGTCTGGGACGCCGCGCATGGAAGGGGGTCATTGGGCACGCATCGAGCCAACCGCTCGACATACGCATCGCATAAACGCATCTTGCATATCACAAACCTTCCACGCATATCATATATGCATAAAGAACATATTTTGAGCATCTGACAGCGCGCTGTCAGCTCTAGCGAAAACGCGGATGTCAACCGCGTCCACATTTTCGCTAGGGTTTCCTCCCTCATCCGCGCGCTCGCCTGCAAGCGTGCGTGCGCAGCGGATGAGGGAAGCGACTAGCAAAATATTATCTGATATGCGTTATCTTTTAACGGTAATTCGTATACACTGAAAAGCCCAAATCTCGCTAAGGGCTGGCGCGTTCATGTGGGTATAGTGAGCGTGAATTTACGATTTTCGCAACTTCCAAAAGTAGCGAACGGGGTTATCATTGCGCACGATGCGGATACCCACTGACTCAGTAGGAATATGTGATAATATTAGATACAAATAAGTTACTTAGATGTGCACACAATCTTAAAGATCTTCACTTGGCAGGACAGGGTCTCGCTGCGAGAGAGAGAGCGTTCCGCGGTAAGTCGAAAGTGCATATTTAATAAATCGCATCTGTACCCGTAATACGACAATGGGGAAAGTGTTTCGTCAGTGGGGAAATTGGAAGCGTTTGTACTGTACGAGTATCACGTATGCGTCTGTCGTCTCCCTTTGAAGATTCTCTCAACAAAATACATAAACGCAAGTCCCGAGAAAGCAGTCATATGCCACCCAAGAAATGTGGCGTAAACCACTTCAACCTTTTTCGCGGGTGCGCACGATTAAGTAGAGAAATTTACACGTTTTCAGCGAACGGTTAAGATGAATATCTTTATAATCCCGAATTCTCTCCGACTAATGTCTCACGTACTGCATCGAAGATGGGAACTGCATTGCGCCACATCAGCTACAGTTTTCGACATTCGATATCTCCAGCCTCTTATCGCCAGTTATATCCACGAAAGAGAAATTTATATTCTGAGGGGGTCGTGTACTTAACATATGACATTTCCCAAAGCAATGTTCGCCCCCCCCCAAGGTAGTCGGGGCACCTGTATGACCCCCGCCCCTTGCCCCCCAAGGCATTGCATATAGTGACTGCTCGAAGGTACCAAATTTTTAAAAATGTTATATCTAGGACCAAATTTTTTCGAATTTGTTCACCGCTTCAAGAAATTTGCATAAAAAAAATTCTATGAAATTAAACTGCCACATATCGTCTTTTTCGTGAACGAATAAAAAAATGAAAATTTTCCCCAATATTTCCCGATATACATATATCCCTTTGGCATCATTGTTATAATATTTTTTCGAGGGACGGTATAAAATTTTCAGGCTGCATTAATTAATAAAAATTTTATTTTCTATTCCAGGAAGGTCACTTTTCTATTCCAAAATAAATGCACATCCAACTAGCTTTGTGGCTAGGTAGACATAATCTGCGGAAGCTGCATACAGGTCAAGGATGGAAGCGGAGGGCTGCCATGTGGTCATGGTGTGGAGGGGCGGCGGCCAGGGCAGTGGTGGAGATGGATGCCGGTAGTGGAGGGCGGTGGGGGTACCCTAAAAGCTAACCTCAGGTGACTCCCCGTCCCCTTCCTAATATTTTTTAGACGAGTCTGGCCGTATGCGAGCAAACCGTAAGTTAATGAAGCATGGCGACCTCGACATCTCCATCCGGTTGCTAGATGCGGTGAGGGACACTCCTACACAGCCTACTCCTTGAGTGGCAGCTCCAACAGCCCTTGGATTATTATGACGGCACCCCTGGGCGTCCGGGTCTGCTGCTAGGCGGGCCTAATCCCATGTCCTATCGTGCCCCCCCCGCCCCCGGCAAAGTTCCGCCGCCCCGGGTAAATCGAGCTGGAAAAAGTGACTTGCAAATCTCCAATTGAGTTGGTCCCATCTGGGGCCGATTAGACGTTGTCAGTTCGCTTCTCCACATGGATGGCGGAGCTTCTTCAAGTCCTTCCGCGTGCACGATTAATGTTCGTCCACGACCAGCCCCACGGTTCGATTTTTCACAGAGTGAGAGCCGCAGGTGCTTGGGCTGAGTCCTGCGATGGTGACTTGTCGCCTCCCAGTCATGAACAACTCAACGCCGCCTCGGGTGTTGAAAGTCGCTACTGGGGGGAATGAAGTCGCTACTGGGGGGGAATGATCTCATGTTTTATCTTGCTTCCCCCCCTCCCCAAAGCAAAGTGCGTTTATTCCTACTGCAAACACGTGGTAGTCATGTGCGTAGGCCACACCATGATTATCTTTCTCGGCCTGTCCGAGCTATCGATATTTTTGAGAATTGAGCCTCGATGTTGATTTCGTGGGAGCGGTATCCTGATCTATTAAACGTTTATACCGATTTTGCTTTCTAAATTATGGAAACAAAATCGCATGTGTAGTTATTGCGAAAACTTATGACACAGACTTATCCGGATGGATGTCGGTATGATCATTTTTGCTCGTGATGAGGCAGCGTCACAATGGGTAGCACCTCTCATGTTAAGCGCTGATTATTGTAACACCCCTTGTCACAAAAGTTTGTAGTGTATAACCAATGTACATACGTGTTGCAAGGTACAGAGTGGAATGCGTCAGGGTGTGATACACACATTGTACTTATCTATCACGGGGCGCAAATGGTTTGACTTACTCACTCCTAGGTTTTCCTTGCAATTTCAACCCAACACTTGGTATGCCCATTAAACGCATACGAGTTAGGCACACCCACATTTCAAGGGAGGGTGGTACTTTGATGTCTGTTCTTGAACAGACATCAAAGTCGATGAAGAACAAATATGATACCTATGCAATGCACAGGGAGGCTGCATATTTATTTACAACAGAAATACATGAGAGGGTGTGAGCTGTTGAGAGGGATATTAAGTGCGCACGTGCCTGAACTAAAGGTATAACATGTGCAGATAATGTGCAGATCACACTTGCCTCCGGCATATTTGAGATACGTAAGGTTAGAACACACAAGCAAGGGCGGTGCAGGGTTACTCATATACCCCTTGCTCCCATCCTTGAATCTGTCTCTTGGTTAGTAATAGCAGCCAAGGAACCAGCGCGTTCCCCTTCACGGGTACTGGCCCATTTGATGTAGTCAGGATGCTCACAAGCCTGATACTCTTCTGCAAGTCCTTGTACAATCTCACGTGCCTCAACAAATTCAGACAGGTCGTCGTTCTGCACAAGAAGGGATGCAGACTCAGTTAAGGATCGCAGACTTACTGGCTATCTTTTTTAAGTAGGGACTGCAAAACATGCTTGTTGTGTTTGAAGAAATTCAGTTTCGCGAGCTCGAGCAAACCTACTGAGTGAAACTGCCCAGGAAGTTTTTACTGAAGGATGAATTGTTCGAGTGTTTCAGAAAGTATGTAACTCAGCAAGTATACAAGGCGTGCTTTCGGAGGCAGTTGCAGCAAAGCATCGATCGACAACCGTTGGGAACGACAGCCTCTTTAGTACGTTCAGAGTTATCCGTTTACCTTGAACATCGAAAACTTCTCGTAATTATCCAAGAAAGCCTTTCTTTTCATCAGCTTGTCGTACTGGTTCAGAGTGCGTGAGAACAAGTGCCTAATACTGCAAAGAAACATAGAAGGTGCATACCCTCATCATCATACTAAGGGCAGACTAGCAAGAAAAAGCTAACTAGCAGGTAAGTGCATTGAACTGTAAGGCTACAACAATAAGTGCCTCCGTACAACAGTGGGTAAAACCTGTCCATACCTTTCGGAACCACAACAGTGCGACAGTGATGTGCACGTTCCGTCCTAGGAAACGCAGCTTTACAAAGCCTTTGGAACCACAGCATCGCGACTTTCCCGCGAACATTCAGTCCTAGGAAACATCAGCAGAGGATATATAGGTGGGCTACCTAGTGTGATTTGCGAGCATCAAACCACTGACTCTGTGCGCAGTCTGCACGTAAGGCGACTTGCGTGAGAGCGCCACCTGAACAACCACGAGAGGCTCAGCTAGTCTTGAAACTCCCAGCCATACTGCAACACCTCCAGTACCGTGCATCTGGAAACCGTCTCGTGATCAACACGGAGAAGCTGGAAAAAATATTTCACGTGTTTCAAGAAATGACCTAGTTATTGTGCCCTGTAACTGCGAAGGCACAAAACGGCGAAACAGGCTGATGTTTGTGATCGAAGCGGCGCTATTGACCTCACGAAAACATCAACTCTCCCTCGTCTTGTTGGCGCGTTAAGAAAGCGCCGACTGCAAATAACGAGTTTTTTTACATGAGAGCGGCGAAATGAGCAACCTGTGAGGTCCTTGCACCATATGAGGTCCAATACAAGCAAAGAATAACCTCGAGTACAAACCGGAGAGGCACTGGCAGCTGTTCGGAAGCGTTATGCGCTGGTAACAGGTGGTACTGTGGTGGCACTGCATATTTGGTGGGAAAAGGAACAGCGCACACAGGTTTAGGAAGTGTGGACGAGAGCTCTGTCGACCTTTCACACACCTGGATGCTTGCAGGGCCCCACTCTATGAAGCTTGCTAGCTTGCGTTCTCGAATGCGTTGCAAACTTTTGTGGACCTGTTTACCAAAACTCGTTCAGGTACTGTTGGCAACAGTCCGAGTCGGATCTCAACGGAGTCAAAGCCAAAGTCCGGCAAAGCATCGCACAAGCAGATATCCACAGAAGCACGAAATAGGCGGAGTAGGCACATCGAAGGTAACGGCTTTTGCTTTCACGTGTGCTGCTCTGCGGACCTGTGTAGGATCAACTTCCCCTCTGATAATATTCAAAATTGATATATATTTGCTTTGGCTAGCATCACGGCTTCGCGGGAAAGAAACCATAATGTTCTTGGGTTGAAGAAGCCTCCTCATAACATCCAGCACGGTCGTCCTCCGCACACTGTAGACACGAAAATTAGATTCAGCAAGCATTCATACAAATATGAAACAAGAAGGCAAACAGAACGTCACCTGCAATATTCATTTTGTGCGGTCAGCGTGGTTTAAAACTACAGTTCAGCAAAAAACAAAAGATTCAGGTTCAGGTTCCTGAGGGCTGACGTACGTAGCAGTGTTCTGTCGTTCTAAAGTAAGCGGCGTGTATCCTGTCATCAGGAAGTGGCAGCGTGGAGTAGGAATGAGCGCAGCGACTAGACCGACAAGATCGTTATTCATGTAGCCGGGATACCGAAGCGTTGTTGTACTTGCCGCCATTACGGTGGAGACCAGCGAGTTAACTTCAGCGAACGTAGGGTTTTCCAAGTGCAGGCGGTCAACCGCAATACGGTTAAGTGCAGTGTTATCCAGCACAACCACACAGTCAGCGTTGAGCGTGAGTCGCTTTAATGTTAAAAGAGAGTTATATGGTTGCACGACCACGTCGCTCGTCTCGTTTTGATTGGGGAACACACTGTACGTCTGTACAAGCTTCTTTGGATATCGGTCGTTCAGTGCCTCCAACAGGTATGATCCCATACCAGAACCAGTACCGCCAGCTATAGAGTGGCAGAGCACGAACCCTTCCAAACTGTCGCTGCCATCAGCTTCCCTGTCTATCATATCCATGAAGTCTTCCTGGACCTGTTCTGCTTGATAATACCCGGAGGCCCAGTTATTGCCTGCCCCTCCGCCGTGGCTGGACAAATACACATTTTCGGGATTATATAGATTCCTGTAGTCTGAAGTCTGAATGGAGTTGATGACTCGAGGCTCCAAATCCAAGAGCAAGGCCCGCGGAACATAGTGGTCGTCATCTGCTTGGTAGAAAAATACATCTTTCCGGTCGCCTCCTTGTGTCGCATAGTCCTCGAGGATGCCATCTTTACTGATTCCATGTTCCAAACAAAGCTGTAGGCGAGCAATAACACAAACTTGACTAAAAATTCTTCGTCAGTAAGGGTTGATAAGTACATACATAGTCCTGGGGTACTGGGAAACCCGCAAGAGCTTCACCAAAAGGGAAACGCTGGAGAAACCGGAAATACGAACCTGTTTCCAAAATTCTGTTCCGATCTGATTCCCACATTGCCCCACTTGGAGTGTGATAATTTCCCTGCCAAAAACAGTCGTGAGCAAAGGTGGAACTACTTACAACCGAACGCTATAAGTGCGTACCGAGGCATAATGGACGAATATGTACTGCGAATATGTTCACACGGGCGTGGAAAAATATGAGCGTATTCACACACAGAAACCTGTCTTCAGGAGTAAAACAATGCCGGAGACCGCTTGGGTTCACAGATCACCCACGGCGGTAACCAAAAACGTTGCCTGCTGCATTCGGTACCACTCGACTGGAATTTGAATTCATGTTCTGTTCAGGTGAGTGGTGTTACCTGTTGGCTGTTGCTGTTCAAACGAAACTTGTTTATACTATTCTATAGTACTGTGAATCATTTTATTGTATCCGATGCTCGTGCTGTCAACGTGTCAAGTGTCGAAATGATGATGATGTCGATGTCGATGTTGTGACACGACATACGATAGTGATGACGGCATAGACGGCGGCATGCCACATCGGCAGCGCATCCGATGTTCCCGGTGCCGGTGCCGCCGGTGCCGATGCCGGTGCCGCTGATGCCGATGCCGATGCCACCAATGCCGATTCCGATGCCGATGCCGATGCCGGTGCCGTGCCGGCCAGTGCCAGTACTGCCGATGCCATGCCGGTGCCGGTGCCGATGCCATGCCGATGCCGATGCCGATGCCGATGCCGGGTCGGCGCCGATGCCGATGCCGATGCCGATGCCGATGCCGATGCCGATGCCGATGCCGATGCCGATGCCGATGCCGCCGATGCCGATGAGCCGATGCCGATGCCGATGCCGCTGCCGTTCGTTCGCGCGGGTACCGATTTAAACCTAGGTTGGCGTAAACGCCTACCCCCCCACGACTAAACGTGCGTTTAAACGTATTTGGGGGGGGGTCACGACTAAACGTTGACGTTTATTAGATCGATTTGAGATTATTGAGTATGTAGGATAAATGGATAATCACTATTCACTAATTCACTATCGTACTGTAATTCGTGAATAACATTCGTTAACACACGGCTCCGAACCTCGGGTATATATCTAGAATCGATATCTACGTAGCACTCCTAATATCGATCCTATAAGCTAGACTTACACTTATTCAAAGTTTCAAAGTTTCAATGCAGGCGGGGTGGATATCTGCAACAACAGGAACAAGGATACTGGAATGTGGAATTTACTACTGCTATCGATATTGACTTACACAGTTAACGTATGCCAGAAATGCCACAGCTCAAGGATACATATGAGTTATGAGTTAAGGCAGTCAATATACAAAACTACGGATACAGCAAGCACTACAAAGTTAACACTGCTGGGCGCCTCACGATCCTGCCAGAGGCGGTGGTGGTCGCCTCCGCCGATGCCGCCACCTGCTCATCTGTCAAAGGCCGCACACGCCTCGTGGCACCTCGAGCTATGTTGCTAGCCCGAGTCTCGGCGGCAACCATCCTTTGCCGTTGGCGTGCGTCATCCTCCTCAGGCTCCCAAGCATCACGCCAAGCAACATTCTCCTCATTCCCTTCGGTCCACGAGATGACCTCAGGGTCATATTCAATGCTCGTGCGCTTCTCGATCTGCTTGGAGTTATGGATGATGTACATCCAAGACTCAACGTTGTCCCAGTGCATCCTGTTGCGTGCCTTGTTCTCCACCAGGTTCATAACCTTGTGTCCACGTTCCGCCGCACCAGCGCCAGACACTTGCGCGGTAGCACGCATCCCAACCAGCTGGAGCTCCTTTACAGAACTTCCAAAAAGAAACCAGAAGTCAGGAGTGGATACAACTTTTGCAATCTCCCACACCGTTTCACGAGCGAATACGCCGCGCTTCATCTTGTATTGCAACAGCTGCACCTCCGCGGCACTTCGCTTCGCTAACTGTGAAGCACACTGCACCTTGAATGCCGCCACCTCCTCTGCACTTGCATCCGGCCCTGGCGGTTTAGGGTAGTAGTAGGTTTTCTCAACAAACCTGCGGAACGACTCCATAGTCTCCTCGTCCTCATGCTGGTCCATATCTATGTACTCGGGATCGAGCAAATATCCTGTTCCCTGCAGTATCGTGTAGCCGTAGTCCCAACGATAACGATGTATGGAGATTATCTCCTGCTTCAAGGCTTCCGGAGAGGGCGCCTCTTCCGCATCCATGTCCCAAGGAGGGTTCTCAGGGTCGATTGCCACTGCCTTCAATGCCTCCTGCACCTCGAACTTGTGATATTGAATTTTAGAAGCTGTTGGCAAATCGGAATCAGAAAAACGTAACAGTAAAACTACTGGCTGAAGGAAAGCCAAGCACAAGTCGATCTGCGCTGGGAAGTAGAGATCCACCAATATGCCCCGGACCTCCCTGGAACTGCTCTAACAGTGTGGCACTCTCTGGGGTCGCTCTTTGGGAACGATTGCCGCGAACATATTCAGCTACTCCAGGCGAAGAAACAGATCTGCATATGGCGTCGTAGCTCTTTTTGAAAGAGTCCATGCCATAAAACAATGTGCCCATACGTGTTCCTGCAGGCACGCTCAACATCATGCCGTCGCTGATCTGCTTGAACTCAGCGAATGGCTTCTGGTGGTGCAGGATAAACTTTCGAACTGTGTGCACTTTGCTTGCCACCTCCTTGAAAAAGGGGAGCTTGCAAAAGTCGCCGATCTCTAAGCTGCCAACGTGCGGTTCACAGGGGCCTACCACCACCCAAGGGCACTCCTCTTCAATAAGAGGCCAAGAACCACGCGTCGCATTATCCATTAAAACTTGGACAGTTTTGAAGGGATCAGGCTGACTCCAGATGTAGTTGGTGACCTCGTTCGCGATAAACTTCTTATCCTTCGTGTGCCCAGTGCAGTCCTTGGCCAAAATAAACTCGACACACTCTGGGGAAACGTCCAAAATATTGTTCACAGGTCTCCTTGCAGCGTCAGTGGCCCCATCCGAAACTATAGTGCTACCAAATCGCTCGACTGGGCCACGAAATGATATAATCTCTGCGTGCACTCTATCCCGCTCTTGCTGCAGCATAGGTCCACTTACACGTCGACGATCAGGGGTAGTGTATGCGTCACCAACCTTCGCGACAGTCTGCACAGCCATTTTCATCGATTTGCTGTCTAGAACGTTGGGAGCAATATTATTCAAGTACAATGCGCGAGCGAGCGAAACATCTGCGTCTGACTGAAGTGCTTTCTGTCGAGCGTCCGGAATGACCGACTGCCGTCGCTTCTTCGCGACCTCACCAGAAGAAGTAACCCTGTCAAGCCCAGCCGATTCTCGTTTTTTTTCTTTGAGTCGTTCGCCCTTTTCCAAGAACGCTGCGCATCGTGCTTTGGCATTGGCAAACTGCTTTTTCCGGTCGGAATGCTCACTTTCGCTCTCGCCTTCACGCCGGCCGCCCGCACCGGCACAGATATCTACTCCTATCCCGCGTTTTTGGCCGATGTGAGCAAGAATGCGTTGGGTCTGGGCAGCTAGCACTTTGGAGCAACACAGACAATTGCACCTATCTTTTGGTGAACCTTTGTATCCTGGCGGGTGAAGTTCCCCTGTGTTGGGGTTCTTGACCACGCGTACCAACCACCATACGAACGCCGTGTTCTCGCATGACTTCTTGTTGTTTCCCGACATTACACTGATGAACTGATTACTAGATATTAGGGTAAAAGTCACTGCCCGACTGCTCGACTGCTCGACTGCTCCAGTGTCGTCTAATGTCTACAGTAACTCTTGGGTTTGGAAGAGTGGAAGAGCTGTGTCTTGAACCTCGAGACTTTGTGACAGTCGAATTTTCAATTTTCGATTTTCGATTGTCACATGTCACCTCTCAGGGCTCTCACTCGCTTAAGTATGTAACGTGGGCTTAAGTATGTAACGTGCACCCCCCCACGACTAAACGTACGTTTAAACGTATTTGGGGGGGGGGGTCACGACTAAACGTCGCCCGCGTTTACGCCAACCTAGATTTAAACATTTATACATTTTACATTTCACATTTTACATTTTAGATATATACGTCTGTTGAATATATCTAATATTTGATATAAACCTTGAGCTGAGGGTTTTCGGTCAGAACGATAACGTGTCTTGATAAAAGTGAGGTATAGATAAATACCTAACGGGTGTTTCACTATGCTGGAATTGTCACTGTGACTAGTTCGTACAATCTAGTGTCATTCCGTATGTCATCTTTGGTAGTCAGCTTGTGCCACGCCAAACTCAATATATATGTTTATTATCTGAGTTTATCTTGGTTCGTTGTTTCACCGTCGGCAGCGTTCCCCCTCGTGCACTGTTGAGTTTCTAGCACACTACTACTGGTGACGGTCACCCAACCTACTATAGGAAGTGACACGTGACAGTTTCGGGTGTCACGATGTCAAATCCAACACACCACCTAGGGTGGTGACCGGAGCTAGTGCGTGAAACTAGTAACAAACTCCCTACTCATCTTCAGGAGGAAACAACAACACTAGTGGGGGCCTGTACTCCAGGGCTCTATATCGGTTTGGTTTTTCGGCATCGATACAATCCGATATCCGAAAAACGGTATCGATAATCGGCACAATCGATAAATAATCAATTATTTGGGCATTTATATATATTTTGTTATAAATTGAATATGGAACACCAAAACCTGCACAATCGATAGTTTGATATTGCAATCCAATAATCGGCGATAAATACGATATATCGACAGTATCGGTTATCGGAAATATTGCTGGAATAGTCACACCGCTTGTTTTGTGACTCTTCCTATAGTAGTGTGTATGACTGTCACCCGAACCCGAACCCTAACTGTTTATGCCCGTTATATCGGGTTAACTTATCAACTTTATTACATTCTGAGAAAACCTTCACCGAGTGAATATATCCCGAGTCCTAGGGGTATATCCAACAGGTTTGGCCCCGCGCAGTCTTTATTTAGACACTGCGTAGTTTGGCCATGTCAGGCTAAACACCGACGCTTGAGATGGAGTGAGGGGCTCCTCTAGGGGCGCGGCGGAGCGGTATGGCCTAGTTACGTGACTGGTTGATTGGACTTACGGAGAGCTCGGGCTCGTGGCTGCTTGATTTTCCCGTACTACGCGTTGGTAGACGTTGGAATTTTGGTCGGATCCGACACCAAGTTCCTTGGCCGCGTTGTTAAATCCACATGCACGTTTGGGGAATCTTTTACGCCGCAGCTTTCCTTCTTTTCCTCGACAACCGCTTTACGGCTTTTGGCCGCCGCTCCTTCCGCACCTCGCCACATTTTCCCTCACTTCGTCTCTACAGTATAGTCTTCTACATCATGGTTGCGACTAGATTGACATCCAGTATGGCGTCACGCCGACGCTCGCTAGCTACAATTTTCGACTCCGCTGCCGCACGTAATTCCGTCACGCCGGCTACGCCGGCGCCCGCTGGTGCGCCAGCTGCGAACTCCGCCCAAGCCGTTTTCTTGGCGGGTGTTCGCTCGCTCACGCGTGAGCGCTTCGACGAGAGCGTGGCGAAGCACGTCATCCGGAAATGCTTTCCCGACAAGCATGACCGATTTACGGGTACGGAGTCGAACGCTCAGGTGCTCCTCTCCAAGCTGGTGCCTGCTCTCCGGGAGGCATTCGAGGCCGAGGACGCGCTGTTTGTCCCTATGTTCGACTTGGAGGACTCCACATTGGCCGTGCGGCCCGAGGCCAACAAGCTCCTCTTCTCAACTCTCGAGCTCATTGTGTCTCCCGCCTCTCCAGCGGGTGACTGGCTCGAGGCCTATGCGACCTTGCACCCTCTGGACGGCAAGCGGGCCCTCCTGGAGCTCGCACGGCGTCTGCTGGACTCCGGTGCACCCTTCCAGGGGACATCGGACCTCCTTGGCGTCCGCTTTAAGGCCCACACCGACCCGTCCGAGCCCATCACGGATTTCAACGCGGCCTTACGGTCCGCCAAGAGGCGCAACACTCTCGACGATGACGAGGTGAAGGAGCTGTTCCTTGCGGCGCTGGACCCTGGATTCTACGCGCCGGTGGTGTCGAGGCTCTTCACGCACCAGCAGCGGGCGGCCGTGGACCTCCTCACCATTCAACAATGGGTCCTCGAGTGCTACGCCCGACACGTTGCAGCCGGTACGCACACTGCCTCGTTCACCCTGTCCGCGGCAGCCGTGGCCACTGACGGCGACACCTCGCAGCTGTCCGATCTCACGGCCATCATCCTCGACGTGAAGCGGCAGCTGAAGGTCCTCACGGACAAGGTCAACGGGCGGGGTTTTACCCCGCGAGCGGACAAGAACAAAATCGGCAACGGGGGAGGCGGCTCCGGTGTTCGTTTTGCGGCAGGTGACCTCCCGACGGGGGGAAACTGGCCGCAGTCGCAGGTGAGAAAGCGCGTTGCTTTTCACAAGGGCAGCGGTGAGTTCATCCCGTTCTGCCAGAATTCGACGTGCAAGAAGGACGAGATGCGTCACTGGCACCGCGACTGCCCGAACGGCGGCAAGCACGGCGCTGGGGGAAGCTTCCACAGCTTCTCCCTCGGTGACATCGAGAACGACTTACTGGCGGAGCAGTTTCAGACGGCCATGGACGAGCACGACGGCGAGCGGTTCGATGCGCTCTGCCTTCTAGCGGGAGGTAAGCCGGAGATGCTCGACGCCGTTTCGGCGTGTGCCTTCGGGCTCGAGCCGGAGCGGGAGGGCGGTGCGTTGCAGGACTTCCTACCCTACTGCCAGCCTGCCACCCACATGGGGGGCTTCACAGTGGGTGGTGTGGCAAGAGGCATCTCGGCTGCCGCTTGCACGCATGTCCGCGAGGACGCACCGCCGGCGCCACCGCCGGCGGCAATCGAGCATGTTTACCCGGACGAGTCGGAGGCGTCCGACGCCGGTGACATGATGCCGGTGGACCACATGCACGCGCACGAGCCCGACCTCTGCTTTGCGGACCGGATCGCGAGGATGGGGGGACTCTCGATCACGGCTGAGGGCAAGGACTTGGCGATGCGGTACATGCACGCGGAGTCGGAGACCGACTCTTGCGACGGCGACGTGGACGGCTCTGCGGCTGGGTGTGACCCTATTGACGGTGAGGATGCGGTCCCGCGCCCTCCAGCATCTCGTCAGGGATGCGGTGCACCGCCTTGGGGGTTTGCCCGCTCTTCGGCAATTACGGTAATGCTTTGTGCATTCTTCTGTGTGTGCGCCACCGCGACGCCACTCACAACTGCCGCTCCTGGCGGGGCGTGTGCACCGGACCACATCGGCCTGGAGGTCGGTGGTGCTGCTGAGGCATCCACCAGCGAGCCTGCATTGGCTTCTGCGACACCGGCTGCTATTCCGCCGCGCCGGCACGGCCGGCACCGTGCTCGACAAGGCCTACTCAATTCACCGATCGGGCCTTACATCCCGGTACACCCGCCCCCTCCACCGCTGTATTGGGGTGCACCACCGTCACCGGACTATTCACCGGGCCCGACTACAGACGAGGAGGAGGGGGAGAATCCCTCGCACGACGATCGAGACTTTTCAGATTTCTTCTGGAGCTCTGCGAATGATTCAAACGCGGCATCGACAACTTCAATTCACGGCACCATGACTGTGCTGCGGGCTGGCACAACAGTGCCACCGCCAACTAGTGGCTAGCGAGTTAATCATGCCGCTCCTGCACAGTGAGATTGACCGTAGCTGTATGTGCAGAGGGGTCCTATCACGGACCGGTTTCAGATTTGCAACTCTTGACTGGGAACAGCCCTGCCAGAAAGGACAGGCCTTCCCTTAGAACTAAATTTGCACCGTTCTAGATGGTGTTTGTTCACAGGTTTCACCTTCGGCTAGCCAGTCACCACCCTAGGTGGTGTGCTAGAATCAGTCACACCGCTTGTTTTGTGACTCTTCCTATAGTAGTGTGTATGACTGTCACCCGAACCCGAACCCTAACTGTTTATGCCCGTTATATCGGGTTAACTTATCAACTTTATTACATTCTGAGAAAACCTTCACCGAGTGAATATATCCCGAGTCCTAGGGGTATATCCAACAAATATCGATATAGAGCCTTGCTGTACTCTTGGTCAGGGCGGTCCCAGCTCACAGCAAGGCTCCTAATCGGTTTAACCGATATTCCGATATATCGATATATCGGGGGAAAACGGGAAATCGGTATCGATCGATATCATTTTTGTGCACATTTTATCGATAAATCGGTATCGATTCAGTTTAGTATTGGCGGTCTTATGTATTGTATACGGAGAATTGTATATAAAATTCAATAATCGATATGAATCGATATCATCGATTATCGATTGAAAATGTTGAATATCGAAATCGATCGATATGCAAGTTTGAAACCGATTAGGAGCCCTTGCTCACAGCAAAGTCTGCCAGATACATTGTTAGTGCTAAAACCCTAAACACAGCTCAAACTGAAGGAGCTCTTCTGCACATCTAGAAAGCTAATCACGAGCTAATCTCTAGGCAGGCACGGCGAAAGCAATCCTCGGCCACTGTGAGAGTGTGAGTGCTAGAAACTGGTCGGCCAGCTCGGAGCAGTGTGAGGGTGCAGTAGTCGCCGGCCTCCGGGGCCGGTGGTAAGTCATGCGTGGAAGAAATTAAGGAATCATCAAAGTCAGTTGCCGAGCCCTCAAAGCTCGGTGCCTCGTCCTCGGACGAGTACGGCGGCGGCGAGTAAGGTGGTGAAGAGGGAACCGGCGGATCAGGATCCACGAGCTCTGGCGGTAGCGGGAGAAACCCGTAGAAGCGAAATCCCTGTCGCAGTTCTCGATACCGCGCTTGTCTCCGCGGCGGTATAGCATCCGGCACTGCACCACCCACCGCGTCGCCCAGCATGCCATGGAAAGGTGCAGGCGGCGCAGTCGCCGTAGTTGGGACTGCCGAGGCAGCCCATGCAGCACCACCGACCGGTGGAGCCGCGCGTGCGTGTGCATTAGCACCACCGACACCGGACGCGGTGGGTGGCGCGGCGGTAGCACAAATGACAAAGAGTGCGCACACCAAGGAAGAAGTTAAGAAAGAGCGACCCAAACCGGGAATGCTCCTCCCGCAGCCATACCGTGGCGGCGCATGCTCAATCGGAGCGCCCTCGTCGTCGGAGTCACTCGATGCGTACGCCTCTGGCTCGTAGTCAGCGCCGCTCTCCGGCACCTCGACAGCGGAGAGCATGTTCATGTTCACGGACGGCTCGTCGGGCGCCTCCACCGTGAATCCCGTGCTCGCGATGAAGTCAGCGAATGTGCGGGTGACGGGCGGGCACACGGGGTTGGGCGGGCCGGTCCACTCCTCGTCCGACACAACCGACGCGGCGGGAGAGTGCTTGGCCGGCTCCGACACCACCGGCACGTTGGCGGTGAAGGTGTTGACGTTGAAATTATATGTCCCAGCGCTGCGTGCCAAGTCCGTGAACTCAGTGATGGCGTACATCAATGCCTCACCGTCCTCCTCGCAGAAAGAGCACGCGGAGAGGTCGGCGAATAAGATGTCCGGCTTGCCGCCCGCGAGCATGCAAAGGGCGTCGAACTCCTCAGCGTCGTCGTGGTCGATGGCGTGCTGGAACTTGGCCGCCAACACCGAGTTCTCGGCCTCCTCAGCGAACGCGTAAGCCGAAAGCCCGTCCCTGCCCCCGTTCGGGCAGTCGCGGTGCCAATGCCGCGCCTTCCCCTTCGCGCACACCTGGTTCTGGCAGTAGGGGATGGTCGCACCGGTGTCGCGATGGAAGGCTACCTTCTTGGAGACGGACTGAGACCAATTGCCTCCCTTGGCGAGGGGCGTGGCCGCGAAGCGGGTCTTGATGCGGCGGTCCGGCTTGTCCGCGCGGGGAGTGTACCCGCGCGTGGACGGCTCGGACCGGTCGGGTGCGACAAATGCGGCTAGTTGTCTCTTCAAGTCCAAGACCATGGTGCGTAGGTCGGCGAGCTCACCCGGACCATCGGCGTCGCCGTCGCTCCTCTCCATGAAATGTGTCCCATGTGAATACCTGTGGGCAGATGGAGTGGCGGTCCCCGCCTTCACGTGCGCGGCGTAGCATTCACGCACCCATTGCTGGATGGTGAGAAGGTCATGGGCGGCTCGTTGATCGTGAAGAAGGAGACGGGACACCACCGGGTGGTAGAAGACGGTGTCCAGCGCCTTGATGAAGAGGGCCTTGACGTCCGCGTCTAGGAGTGTGGCCCTCGTCCTCGCAGCTTTCAGCGCGGCGTTGAAATCCCCGATCGCGTCATGGGGGTCCACGCCCGCAGAAATACGAATGCCCAACATGTCTGCTTGCCCCTGAAAGGGGTCACCCGTCGGGATCATGCGGCGGGCAAACTCAAGCAGGACACGCTTACCGTCGGCCGGGAAGCTGGAGTGCGAGGAGTCCATTCAGTCCGCTGCGGGTGACGAGGGGTCAACCATCAGCTCGAGCGTGGAGAAAAGCAAGTCGTTGGCTTCCACGCGGATGGGGAGGGTAGCATTGTCCAGCAAGAAAAGGGGAGCAAAGCCCATGTCCTCCGTGACGAAAGTTGTCTGCAACGCAGAGACCATCCTGGCGAAGAGCGTGGACGCGTGGACCTCCGCCCCGGAAAATCTCCCGTTCTTGTCCTCGAATAACTTCTGACGAACGGACTTCGGCACCTTCATGTGATCATGTCGAAGTGCTCCCTCTGAAGGGTACGCACCGAAGCCAGGAACGCAGCCCCTGCTGAATTGGTAGCCGGCTGTGCCGCCGGCGATGTGGCTGGAGTGTTCGCGTGTCTCGCAGCCTCTGAATCAAAAATCGTGGATAATGCGCGTCGGCGATTCGCCATGCTAGCGGTGGCTCGAGTGGAAGCAACCATGATGAACAGGACTGAAGCGGCGGAGTGAGGCAATGAAACGTGAGAGACGTGGCAGTCGTGGGCGGCGAAGTAACGTGCGGGTCGCCGATACAGCAGCCGTGAGAGATCAAATAATTCCGGGGAGTCGTGTGGAGTAGGCGGCCGATACGCAACGGTGTGGGACCCAACCAGAAAACGTAAACCAGTCCAACGTTAAATCTCGTAAGAAAAATGCTCCCCAAGCGCTGCGGCGTGCCGTAAATCAACCCATAAAATTTAGGCCATACCCGTGACTGCCGGCACTCTCACGCGCGGAGCGCCTCACTCCATCCCAGGCGTTCGAGCTTAGCCACTCATAGTGGCAATCTCAGGTGACGTGTCACGTAATTCCGCGTGACGCGTCACGCAGATCGCGTGACGCGTCACGCACACAAGGAGAGTTTTTCAAGGTGCTCCAGAGGTCTCATACATTAATATTTCAGCATGCTACTACATAGGTGTGTCCGTGGATACTTCGATATTTACGTGTAATCGAAAGAAAGTGACAATTTGGAACGTCGAGAAACCACCCCCTTGGAATTTGCTTGACGCGTCACACACAGACTTCGTGATTCGCGTGACGCGTCGCGTGCACGTCACGTACACACAATGCGAAGTGTGTCAGACTGCAGGGTCCTGAGTTGTGCGCGCAGTGGGCGGCGTAGCAAGTGGTAGGATGCGGTGGTGTGCATCCCAAAAGTCGACCGAACATGGATGAATGGATGCTACCAGGGTCTAGGGGTGTGGGCTTATATAAGCGCATGGCTTATATAAGCGGGTCACGTCATATCAGTGAGACACGTAACCATAAGCGCTTATATAAGCGCTCATCGTTTGCGATATAAGCGCTTATTATGTCGCCCGCTTGGAGGGTGAACGCTGGACGAACCACCTGTTCATATAGGTTCGTATCACCCGTGTCAGCCTCATCCGCCAATAATCGACGTATGGGGAACCAACTTATCATGTACTCAATTCCGCGAAATGTCATTAAAATGCATGGACTATTTTCGCCATATAAGCGTCAATCTAATCACTTATCTAAGCGCTTATATCACGCGTATTCTTACATAAGCGCATATATAAGCGTTGTTATAAGCGCTTATATTTGAGTTCCAAATGGATGTCAGCCGGGTTCCAAATGGGTTCCCGTTGAGTTCCAAATGAGTTCCATTGGAATTCCAAAAGGAATCCAATGGCTTTCCAAGCGGGTTCCAAGATGTGTCCAGAGGGATTCCATACACGTTCCAGACGGGTTCCAACGTTATTCCGAGGGGGTTCCAGGCTGATTCCAACGTTATTCCAATGGGGTTCCACCGTATTATGGGCGACGGTGTGCATGGTGGGCAGGCGCCCGGTTGTAGAAGGTTGCTTGGGATGTTCAATATGTGGGGACAGCTCCCCGAGCACGCGCCTGTAACCCGAGGTATGTTTTGTGGTGGGTTGTTGTGGATGCCCATGGGTCGGGAGTTGCGTGTTAAGAGGGCTGTTAGCACTCTCTACGCGCCGCGACGAGAATTCTTTTGTGAAGGTACGAATACTACTACGTTGCTGCTAGCATGCATCACGGTGTGCGTTTTCCGGCGTGCATGGTATATGCACACACTCTGACAAGGAGTGCGGGAATGGTGCTGTGCGCAACGCGTGCCAGGCGTTCCATGCGCACAACTGTGCTGAGGCGGCTATGTGGGACGAGTTTGCCGCGGCCGCAGAGGGCCTAGCTAGTCGACCCGGACGAGGAGGTGCAACTGACGGATGACGCACCCGACATCGGGGAAATGGCGATTGACGACCCGTGCCTTCACCTTAACCCCGGGGATCCTTTATTTTACGGAGACACCGCTCCCGATGTCCCGACGGTTGGCGAAGCGGTATGCCATTTCATGGAGTTGCGCATTGCGCAGGCGTGGTCTCGGCCATCGTTCGATCGCTTTCTACAAGTGATGATCATGGTGATTGTCTATTCTGCGAAAGGCGGGCTAACCCGCCGTAACACGTTGTTACGGCGGGTTACCAATACCTAGGCATTTCTGCGATATCGCGCGCGTAATTGACTCCGGGCAAAAAGTAGGAACAACAGGCGTTTATCAACCCTCAAAATTGCCCAAAAAAAGTTGGCAGAACTCCAGACACTTTGGTCTGAGGATTGGTAATCGACTTCGGGCAAAAAGTAGGAACAACAAGCGTTTATCAACCTTCAAAATTACCCCCAAAAAGTTGGCAGAACGCCACACATTTTGGGCTGAGGATTGGTTGATACCGATAGGGAAGTGCTCTAGATCGAAACTTAAGGTCACAAAACATAAAACTTCCTTCAAATATTGTCACTTAGTGCCTTGGGACCACCACGTAGCCTACGCGGAGCAACAATAAACGAAGTTAGGGATTAACCCGCCGTAATTTTCGAGCCAACCCGCCCTAACTTTGAACGCCATTTCAGCCCGGTATACCCATCCAAGTAGCAGAAATTAAAGTTTCCACACACAAAACTAACTACAATCAACATTGCCAAGCATGGGTTTTATGCAATATCTCGAATTATTGTGGATATTAGAGTGCTCGAATATCGCTCTTAGGTATTGTTAACCCGCCCAAAAATTAGTAGAATAGACATGATGGGTGGACCGTCCCGCTGTTGCCTGCCATCGTCCCTCTACAAGATGAAGACATTCCTGCGAGTGCAGGACCACATGGCGCATGCAGTGCATGTATGTCCCAGGTGGTGCCGGGCGTTTCCTCGAGAACCAGATAGCGGCAAATGGAACGCGGACGAAGAGTGCGGCGCGGTAATGGAAAGAGATGCCAACGGCGCCCCCGCGCGCTGGTGTAATGAAAAGCGATTTGAGGTGGTGGAGATGACAAAAGGGAAGGTCGTGCGTCCTCGTGAATGGTTCTACTACTTTGGTTTGATGGATACCATCAAGAGGTGGATGCGGGATCCCGAGTTCTGCGAGGCACGGGCTCGCCGCAGCGCACGACAACAACCAGACTTCTGGACATCGGAAGTGGCTAAGGCTATAGACAAGCAGGTTAACGGCGCTTTGCTTCGAGAAGCGTCGACGGTTCCCACCCCAGAAGGCGGGGACCCGAACGTGGAATACGCTGAGCATCATGTCATGGTGATCTCACCAGGGGCGGACGACTGTCAAGTCTGGAGCTCAGACATCGGGTACCCCCCACCCTCACTCCTTAAGCATGCCACAACGCGCATGCCATCAGCTTGTGTAGCTTGCGTACACGGATGTCGGCATGATGGATGCTGCCCGGGGAGGGTGGTATGGCAGGTCGTACTCGATGCCTATTCTACGAAAGGTGGGTTTACACACCGTAAGGACCCCTTACGGTGGGTTACCCAACCCTAAGTAAAACGATTATTTCAGCCCCTAAACTGACCCCCTGGTCATGTTCATGGTGGCAGGATGACTTTAGACACTCCCAAGAGGCATCCGCGAAGAATTATATCGGATGTATCCGGGTTTGTTAACCTGAAAACCCAAACCCAAACCGGCAAACCAATTATCGCATATAAATCGTGTCATATAGTGTAATAAACCGTCATACCACCCTCACTTCGCGTGACATTTTGAGGGTCAAGATGGCCTCGAATGAAAATTTTGACAAGACACTGCAGAAAGAGCAGCTCGAGAACTTGACAACATAGGTCTCCAAATTTCCAAAGGGCCATCGAGGAAGGCCACATATCTACCAATATACAAAATTATGTGGTAACCCACCGTAAGCATATATGATCGGAACCCGCTACACCCCCCCACTTCGCGAGCGCATTACATGCATGGGGCACATCGCACCCATCCATAGTATGTTCCTCAGCTTTCATTCAACTCATAAACTGTCTGAAATAGGTTTGACACCGTAAACCTCATAACGCCACCACTAGAGGCCGCCGAAAATTCCTCTTACGGCGGGTTAACCCACCGACCGTAAGATTAGTAGAATAGGCATCGATGGGTGTGGCGGTGATCAAATGCGAAGACCTGCACTACACGGTACCCCCTCCCCCTCTCCCCGGCCCACCCCCCTCGGTCCACCTCCCTCGGTCCACCCGCATTCTGCCTTTGAATGTGACCGTACGGTGGTGCACACGTCGTGGTAACGTGCTAAATGCTCTGGGCGGAGGGCGCTATTTCCCCGGATGCAGGTGAGGCAACACGACAAGTTCCACAGAAACCTTTGGGTGACTAAAGGTCCTAGACAGAAGGAAAAGAACGTGTTGGTGCTGTGGTCGTTATTCGAGAACGAGCTACTGGCTCTCATGCACGGAAAAGCCGGTCTGCCAGTGAAGGGAGCCCTGAACTTTGAAGTGTATGACGCGTTTCTGAAGAAGACGTACACGCTGACTGTGATACTAGGAATGGTGTATGCCGATAGTATGATGCGGCTAACTATGGGCAAGTTTATGGGAGTTGGTAGCTACCGAGCAGATCCATACAGTGTGTTTGAGGGCTTCCAAGGGCCTGGAGGTAGAGGTATGTACTTTGGTGGGTACGCTACGAGAGTGAATGTGACGGGCATCACGAATGAGGACGGCACTCCATCTGACCTGTACGCTGATAACGCCCGGTTGATGATCGACAAGAAGAAGCACGGGGAACTCGTGGCAAAGACAGAAGCTGGTATCGAGACACCACGGAATACGGGAAGGCATGGCCGTGGTGCCCTGGAGCGCGTGCCCTATTTTGACCCAATGCGGGCAGTCGCTCACCCGTTTGGTCACTGTGTGTTGTACGGAGTCGTGAAAAGGTTCTTGAAGCTGCTGCTCGGCAAGCTCTCCAACAATACGCATCCGGAGTTGGTGTTGCCAGCCAAGATTACGACGGAGATGGCCAGCCGGGCAGCGCGCATCCAACCCCCCCATGATGTCATCCGACCATACCATGATGTGGTTAAGTACTTTGGTGAGGCGACAGCCCGACCCACGGTCACCCCCGACTTGTTATGTGAAACGCCTCGGAGTCCAGTGACGCCAGGGTGGCCAATGGGCTGATCCCTGGTGGTTTGTGGGGTGTAATGGTTGCTGGGACACGGGGTAAATACGGAGGTGACGGCTGCGATGTGGGGACAGCTCCCTGGATGGACACGCGCCTGAACCTTAGGGATGTAAGGTTTGCTGTGCCCTGCAGTTGTCGAGGGGACGGTTGATGGGTGATGGTGACATGCGGCATCCACAGGCATGTATACCATGGAGGACTTTTTGAATTTCGTGGTGTACTACAGCCCTTTGGTTTTTGGCAAGTTGCTGGTGTCATGGAACATGAATATGGAGGATGCTTGGCATCACCTACGGCGGGCGGTGTTGCATTATGCGCGAGGAACCAGCACCGTCGATGGTACCAGACCGATGCTTGAACCGGCATGCGAGAAGACCCAGTCAGTAAACAGACAGGTCAAACAGGAAGCACTGCAACGCTCAGGGTTTCGCACTCTCAGAACCTCTCTCAACATACAGAAGATATAATATATATAGTTCTAGTATGCTGAGTGTGATGCGAAATGAGCTAGTGTGCTCTGTCTCATCTGACAACCGAACTCGATCAGAGGAGATGACAATCAGGTCAGTGAAGTAGTCAGAGGTGTCGAGCCGTATCGGTGATGACAGCGGTCAGGTCGAGTCGGTGATGACTGCGGTCATGACGGGTCGGTGATGACAACTCTGATGACTGAGCTCGGACTGAATGTCAACTCCAGCACACCACCTCGAGTGAGGTGGTCAGACCAATAACCAATCAAACCAAGATACATGCCACTAGTCCAGTACCAGAACCAAAATCCAGAAAGATGATGGAAATGGTGGAACTGCAGTCACACCGTGTCAGGGCTGAAAACCCCGAAAAGCTGGTCCGTAGACCTAACGTCCTGACACGGTCAGTAATCTGTTCCTGGTGCCACCCTGCTGTCGGGGGAATAGTGATGTGTCATGTCTCTGGAGGTCCACACACCGTGGCTGCAAGCTATCCGGGGTGCTTCGTCAGGGTTAGGATAAGAAGTGCCGAAGCAGGTCCAGATCCGCCCGTCACCGGAAAGACTTACTGCAGAGGGAGAATGAAGGAAGAGATCATGACTGACAGCAGCGGTGGCTCTTACGGTCGGAACAGACACTGTAGTGATACGGTGACTATTGCAGTGCAGCTAATATCATAGAGTGAGCTCGGAGTACCAATGTATCCATATACACAAATGCATCAATGAGTGCCATGTCATTTTCTATCTAGTACAGTGATTCAGATTCTAAGGAAACAGTAACTAACATAAAGTAACCAGCCATAAGTAATCAGGGAAGATATCTTACCCCGATTGGCCGGCCCCGGGCCGACCTGAGTCGCCAAAATGAGGCCCGGGCCGAAGAGGGGCCGAAAGAGAAATTGCTTTGGGGCCGAACCAATTTGGCGCAAACTTCTAAAAATTTGATAAAAATTTTGCGATTTCTGCATTTTCTCATACTTAAGATCAAAATTTTCGCGCCTGCGGCGGGCATTTTGTAGTTTAGACCGGGCGGGCCGAAGGCGGGCCGAAAGAATTTTCGATTTGGGGCCGCACCAGCTCAACGGAAGATATCTTCCCTGTAAGTAATTGAATATAAGCCAGTACCTGCAAAGCACAGTCAGCTACACAAACAACCCAAAACAGGAAAACAGGAAACCAAGGTACTCACAGTCAGATCATGCTGCTGCTTTCTGAGTACAAGAAAATCATTTCTGAATCAATGCAGCCTGAGCCTTGCCCATGGCCATATATTGCTGGAACATCTGGATAAAGTAGGGCTGCATGTCTTTGACTGGAGGAACTGGTTTTGTATAAGGGTCTGCCAGGTTCCGAGGTGATGGGACTCTGGCACACCGAATCCAGTTCAATCTGACAAAGTCTCGGAGAACATGAAATCTGATAATCACATGCTTCACCTTCTCGGAGAGGAGGTGATGCTCAACAATAGATCTGCATGCATCATTATCCAGTAGCAGAGGAATAGGTAACTCCAGGCGGGGCTGAGCTGAAGCTGTACTGATATACTCTCTGTTTCGGTTGTTCTGGAATCTGAGGGGATTGATTTCATCTGTACTGAGCTCATCAGGAATTGTAGGAGAGTTTGGGCGAACTGAGTTCAGGCCGTCTGCTGGCTTGTTTTGTTTTTCAAGCAGACGCCTGAGCACTGAGGATGTCTGGAGGGAAGGCATGTCAAAGTGTATGTCTGTAGCTGCTCTGTCAAGGTACTGAATCGCATGGTCAAGATCGGAATCAAGGGGCTGCTGGGTATCAATACGGTGAGTAATAGAACCAAATATCTCAGTGAGCATGAACATCAGTGACACCAACCGCTGAGCTGCCGTACTGGCTGCAACATACTCTGACCCTGTGGAGGAGACCTCAGTAATGGTCTGCCTCCCTGAGTGCCACTGCAAGATCATACCAGCCAGGAATATCACGGAGCCAGAATAGGACCGGGCATCATTCTCTAAGTCCCTGGCCAGGTCAGCATCTGAATAACAGAACATGGTGATGACCTTGACCGGAGTCTCGGGATAGTAGAATGCCAGAGAATAGTGAGCCGTGCTGTCCATATACTGCGCAATTCTGATAAGAGCCTTCATAGACTCCTCAGAAGGGCATGATACAAACTGAGCCAGATAGATCACAGGATAGTAGCAATCAGGTCGTGAGCCACGGGCCAGCCATAGCAGTGAGCCGAGGATAGATCTGTAGCTGGGGACAAGGGACAGGTCTGGATCTGCTGGTTTCTTGATGATGAGCTTCGGGTCCATAGGAGTCCTTTAGGAATGAGCTGTGATGTTGTTGTTGGCCATCAAGTCCTTGATCTGTCTGGACTGGCAAAGGTAGATACCAAGCTGATCCTGCCTGACCCGCATCTGGAGAACCGAGGTGACCTCTCCGAGATGCTTAGCCAGAAATCTGGCTCTGAATGCTGCCCAAAAGGCATCCTCAAGCTCTGTACGGGCGACCAGAATGAAGTCATCCACATAGACAACACACATGGCCTTGACCAAATCAGTGTAGATGAAATATATACAGTCATCATGAGAGGACTGTCTGAATGTCACATCGCCGAACATAAAGCTGAGCATGAATATCTTAACCAGTCTCTGCCAGGAAGCACCAGCCACCTTAAGGCCATACAGTGCATAGTGCAGTAAAGCACCACCGAACCCCTGATAGGTGTAACCAGCTGGAAATGATACCCATACTGGAACATCCAGCTTAGCATTCATAAAGGCCTGGGAGACATCGAAGTGGCTCATCTTCAGACTGAAGATGCTGCCGAAGATGAAGGCCAGTCTGAAAGCATAAAGCTGAGGTGTGGTACAGGTGGTCTCCCACGGAAGGTAGCCGTATGTCTGCTTACCATTAGCACACAGTCTGGTTTTGAAGATCTGCCGTGTGCCAGATGGTGCTGAGGGGTCTGGTTTGAAGGGTCTGGAAAACACAAAGAGAGTGGTCAGGCCTTTGGTTCCCGAGGGAAGGTGCCCCGGGGCCATTTTATTGTCGGCGGCCAGACCAGCCACTTCGGCATCCATAGCCTCCTGCCACTGAACTGCTTCTGGGGTGGAAAGTGCCTGCTTGACACCATGGACTGGTTTGAGCTGGGGTGCAGAAATATTGAACATGTGCACCACCAACTCTCTGGGTCCTGATCTGATGAAACTGTCAGCTGAGGTGTACTGCTGTGGAATGTACTCGGGGCGGACATCTCTGCTGGGATCATCGGAGAAGGGAAGGAAGGCGGCAGCATGGGTGGACGGAAAGATGACGAGGGCAGCAGGAAGGTCCATATGCCAACCATAGGTACAGTAGACTCGGGAGTAGGCTCAAATATTACACCATAAGGTGTGCTGCTGCCTCTATCGGTGGAGATAATGATAGCGCCATATGACGGGTGCCTGCGGCTCTCTCGGGCTCTGACAACTGTCCAGATCGGATAGTGCTCATTGACCGAGACGGTCTTCCTATAGTGTGCGACATACACCAGCAGGTGTCTGTAGTGTGTACCGTCGGGTGTGGACTTGACATAATGTACCACGTCAGTCCAAGTGTTGTCCCTCGACGGAACAGAGAGAAGCACACAGCCGTAAGACTGTCGGTCGGAAGTGCAGTAGTATGAGCTGATCCCGATGATGCTGGAATAGGTACAGTCGAGTGTCTCTGAGAAGGGAGATGGCCTGATAAAGGTAGCATCAACCTCTCTATCAGCTGCCATAGTGTCTGGGAATGCTGACATAGATCTGCCCAGGTGCTCATAAGTAGGTATCCAGTGTGGCTTGCCCACAAGGTGTACTGTGCCGTCGGTGGTATCTAGGATTTTGTAGGCATTAGAGCCCATAGAGATACCAACCATACGGCCTGCCCATGATCTGTTCTGAAGTTTTGATGAGATGCCTGGCTGTCTGCTGTTTCTCTGCTGACTGTCCATAACCACATAGCAGTGTGCACCAAATGCACGGAGACGACGGTACTGAAAGTGATGACCTGTCATAGTGTGGATAGGAGTAGTCACCACTTCCTTGTGTGGTGTAATGGTCCACAACAAGGCACCATGCTTAGCCGCAAGCGGCCAGTAGCTGAGGTCGAGTCCAGAAGCTGTAAGGATGGATCGGATCATACGGGACAGGATGCCAGTGACATTCTCCGCATAAGGATTGTCCGTATGGACTGTGGGAGAAGAGGTCTGGTGGATAATGCCATGCTGCTGATAGGCTGCCCGGCATTTGGCATCTGCCATCTCAGGTGCACAATCAGTCCTCAGCACCATCTCGGAGTCTGAGACTGTAGAGGTGGACAGGAATAGCTCATCAATGCCGTAGGAGAGGGATCTGGTATAGCCAATGAATCTCAGGAGACATACATAGTAGTCTGCCTTAGAGGCAACGGTGAACACAAATAGGTATCTGGTGGAGATGTCAATGAAGTGGATACGGTATCTGTGTCCATTGTAGCCAATGGGTGAGATGGGGCCTGTCATATCTGAGGCCCATTTCCGGGCTGGCTGCTGCTGACTGGTACGGAGTCGGTCTCTGCTCGGGGCTGGTTTCTGTTTGAGGCCCGTCATAGCACAGACTGCACACCACTGAGAGCAAGCTGTAAGTGAAGCAAGAGCTGCTCTGGAACACTGTGGTCTGCCCAAATCTACCCCTGGCATATCATAGAGACGGAGGATACGGTGGCTACTGCCCCGCAGTCCTTGTGGTAGGACCAAATCGACGATTTGGTCCTACCACGAGGACCATTGTTCCGATAATTTAATTGGCCATCTCCCGTGATTTGCGGTGTCTAACCAATGAAAGGTGGTATATATAGGTCCTATATTAATTTTTTTGAACGCTGGTTTGGCCTATATCCATCCCATATATCCATGACGAACGCATTTCAAACCTCTACACTCAAATTGTTCAAAACGGATTTTTTGGAACATTCAAAATGTGGCAAATTGGTGACTCATCTTCAATAATTTTTTACCAATCATATATCAACACTACACCTGCGCGGATACCATCAAATTGAACCTATACATATGTCCCAATCATATTCGGGCGGTAGGCCCGGTTGGAATGCAAATATTGGCTCGTTGGCTCGTTGGCTTCCCTTCTAATATATTGGCTCGTTGGTTTCCCCCCTAAAACAGTGGTCACGCGAGCTGACCAGCCAGCCATCATAATTGCTTGCTAGAGGGCATATATCGCAAGGTTGGTGTGTGCGGCACATTAAATCTTCAAGTATATATGTATTGCGAATTTCTGAAAGTCTAACATCATCCAAATATCTTATCTTTCGACTGGCGTGTACATTTTAGAATGGATGAATGCCAATTTCTAAAGTCCGAAATTCACTAAATTCGGAATTTGCATTGTGTTGAACATGCGCCATGCTGAAATAGAGCGGAAATGGTGATGAGGGTGCGAAGTAACCGATTCAGTTATCTTATTTGGCCATAAACTCAAGATGTATAACCATGAGCATCACCGTGAGCCCCCATGTGACTCCTAATACTCAAAATAACGGTGGTCCTTGTGGTAGGACTACCATTTTCTTCAAGCTTTTGGTGAAATTACACCCCTAAAGCGTGTCGTTCAACCACACACCTAAAGTCTCATGGGGGCCGCCGCTATAAGAAATAAAATTCATTTAACTCATAAATATTATGTGCAAGTGTTGCATGTGCCTCAAATAGTCGATTTAGTGATCGAAACCGCAATTGCCCATTGGTCCTTGTGGTAGGACCATGAATTTGGGTAGTAGCCAACGGGTCATCGAAGCATGCCCGAGAGCATCATGCAGCTCAACAGGAGGACTGACCCTGATCGGGGTATAGCGGTCTCGGTTGAGGATGCAGATGGGAAAGGGTGTGCCATCGATGAAGACCCGACCAGGTCCACCGTCAGAACCAGCTGGGGTGAGAGGGTGTGTAGAGGTGTACGTGTGTCGCTCAAGGTAGCTGAATAACCCCGTAGTACCAGTAGGCCAGATATGTAATACCTCCATAGTACAGGTCTTATGCCAGACCCGGTGGGATGGCATATAGGGAACTATCCAGAAATATACAGTATTATGAGGGTCCAGAGGAAAGTCAGCATTGCCTTTAGTGAAAAGGCGGTCCAGAGTAGATACAGAGAATGGCGGATTAGCATAGAAGTAATGACCAGTCCACTGGATGGAGAAGACACTGTTCTGACTGTGATAGTGCTGCAGAGCAGGGTGATTATTGCCCTCTCCGACTGGGAGAGAGTCGCCGAACATGGAGATGTCAAAGGCCGGAGTCTCCAGCTTGGCCGTAGCCGTAGGAGACCCATGAGTAGTAGCCCAAGCACTGTACTGGCTGTTGGACCACATCCAGTCGGATGGGTCCCCTGATCTGTGTTTCTTCTTATTGCCCTGAAAGGCCTGAAAGCTGACATCTGCTGACTCTGGCTCTGCCCAAAGGTAGTCTGTGCCATCATCAATGATAGAGTATGTCCGGCCAGAGTCAAGATGGGTATAATTATGTCATACTGATGAAGTCAGGTGATGAGAAACCCTCCCGGAGCATAACTCGGGTTGACAGGAGAGTTTTGGCGCCGTGTTTGAAATGGCAGCCAGGAATGCAGTACTCATCAATGTCACCAGTCAGTATGTCTCTGCCGATCAATCTCAGTGTGCCCGTGCCATCAGTCCGTGAGGCGGGTCCAGTCATGACTGTACTGAAGGATATGGTCCTGCTGGTATCAAGGTCAGTGATCCTGTGTCTGGACCCGGTGATGTTGCCGGTTGCACCGGAGTCACAGACAATGCCATCAGTGTCAGAACTGGTGGTAGAGTACAGATGTATCATAGGGTCCTGGGAGAAGATGACTGAAGGTGGTGCACAGAATAGCCCAAACCAGGTACACATCTCCAGAGCCGTGTCGCCTACATACTGCATGGCGCCGTAGAGCGGAGTCTGAGTCACAGGACTGCAGACGGCGGAGATCGGTGCCAGGTGGTGACCAGCCTCAAAGTGAGCCTCCACGAGAAACTCCTCATGGACACTCTGGTAGAGACATGTCAAGACCATGCCAAGGAAGGCTGTCAAGAGCAGGGCTGACACTGCTCTGTACCTCCGGCGCCGCTTCTCAAGCGCCTGAAGGAAACAGATCTGTGCGGAGCTGTCTGGCGGGGAACCGTCGGAGCCACGAGGAGAATCATAGTGGTGGTGCTGACCAGAGTCATACTGCCAATACCAGTCGGAACCAGAGGAATACTCAGGACCAGCACCAGAGGAACACTGCCGGGTGGCAGACCAGTCAGAAGTGACACCAGTGCCACCATCAGGTAAGCCACCATCGGGTAAACCACCATCACCAGACCAAACTGACTGGACTGACTGGACTGACTGGACTGATTGACTGACTGCAGTACTGCTTTGCCCACCTCCCATCTCCCCCCCCCGGTTGACACAATGTCAATCCGTACCACACTCCCTGAACAGGTGCTGCGGCTGAGAGGGCCTCCGCCGAGGCACTTGCCAGGAAGCAAGTGAACAAGGCGAAGGACATGAATGCACACCGGAAGATAGAGACACCACCTCTACCGACACGCCGTGGCGGTGGAGGTGGTGCCTGTGTGTCAGACATGTGCGTGTCACTAGCCAGGTCAGGCGACTCATGGACCGGAGCGGGGACAGGAGGACACTGCTGAAGGAGAGAGCGGGAGAGACTCCCTTCTGTAGGGCGACCTCCGAGATTGATTGAGTTAAAGTTTGTGGCCGTGTCAGTGCCCCCAGTGTGCACCCGGTGCTCACTGGCTGGTGGGGACACTGACACGGCAGAGCCTGCATCGGACAGCAACAAGTCAGGAGGGCCAGGTGGCGGGGGCGTCACCAGAGGGGCTACACCCCTAGCTCCTAGTGAACTCTTTGATGGCAAAAGGTTACCGTGGCAAACGGTAGGGGACCTGTAATCCTGGAAAAATAATTAATATAGAATAAGTTTTCTTAATCTTAGAATAACCCGTTTCATCGTTAATTTAGAATAAGTTTTCTTGATGTCATCCGGCTATGACCGGTGGTCCTTTTCACGACTCGTGTTCAAATAATGTGCACACAGGTCAAACGCTCTCGTTCCCGCTGGTGCCATCATGAGGAAGCCTCCAAAAAGCTTTAAGAAGGTTTGTCTCGCTTGTGATAATGGTGGGCGCCGTTGTAATAGACACTCACGGCGTGTCCTGCTTGAAAAAAAGGCCCCTGTACTTCTTCTAGATTCTAAACCCTTTGACTTGCCTTTTACCGCTGCACGCGACCGGCAAGCATCTTTGAAACTTCCGAGTTTCAAAGATGCGTTTTGTATTTTGGGTGCACCCTAATTTTACAAAACGGCCGAGCGCTTCCCGTTTGTGCGGGATATTCACATTTATTCCATGGAATATTTCATATGGATTAACACACATAAGCACGAAGGCATCGGCCACGCATCTTTGAAACTAACGAGTTTCAAAGATGCGTTTTTTGTCATTTGGGTGCGCATACCCAAATAACAAATCAGCCGAGCGCTTCCCGTTGGCGTGGGGTATCCAACGCTTGAATGTTGAATATTCATTGTAATATGAGTTAGCAAGCGAGGTTGCAAAGGCATCGGGACAGAATCTACGAAACTGTCCTATGCCTTTGCCTTTGGGTTTGGGTTCGAAGGTGACACCCAAACCCAAAGATGCCAAACAGCCGAGGGCTTCCCGTGCGTCCTAACGCACGAAACTTGGCGCGAATACTACCATGGTACACATATTTAAGTTACCAGAAGCTCAAGGCTTCAAGTTACTTGTGCGCGAAACGCGCAATCTATTTCTAAGGCAGATGTTTTGGGTTTGGGTTCGAACGTGACACCCAAACCCAAAGATGCCAAACAGCCGAGGGCTTCCCGTGCGTCCTAGAGCACGAAACTTGGCACGAATACTGCCAAGATACGTATATTTGAGTTACTTGAAGCTCAAGGCTTCAAGTTACTTTTGCGCGAAACGCGCAATCTATTTCTAAGGCAGATGTTTTGGGTTTGGGTTCGAACGTGACACCCAAACCCAAAGATGCCAAACAGCCGAGGGCTTCCCGTGCGTCCTAGAGCACGAAACTTGGCACACATACTGCCAAGATACATATCTTTCAGTAAGTTGAAGCTCAAGGCTTCAAGTTACTTACTTTTTGTCAAGCAGAACACGCCGTGAGTGTCTATTGTGGCAAAGATGGCAAATAATAAAAGTCATTATGCGTAAAGAGTCGTTAATCACGGCCGTGACTTTTAGATTCACGGCCGTGAATCTTTCCGAATGGAACCTAGTGAACTCTTTGATGGCAAAAGGTTACCGTGGCAAACGGTAGGGGACCTGTAATCCTCCTCCCACACCCGCTCCCAGTGAACCTGCTCCAGGGATTTCCCTGGAGCAGACATGGGGGGAAGCAGGCGGGGGCACCGCACTGCTCCGTGACCCCTCCCTCAACAAAGATGCACTGTGAGTGTGGTGTGGGGAAGAGTGCTCGGTGGGTGCCGGTGCCGTGCACATGTCACTGTCCTCACCGTCACCCTGTACCACCGTCATTCCTGCAAACAGAGAGCAAGTCTCCGTAAGTGCAGGGACGGTGTGCGTGTGGTGGACGGGTGGGGACAGTGAGTCACACTGTGCTGCAAACAGTCCAGCAGACACCACCGGCGGGTCTGCTCGGTCCTGCGGAGCATGATCCACAAGAGCCGACCCGTGCGGTGCCTGCTGTGTCCGGCTGGAGTGGTACTGCCTGCAGCAGGCGAGCACCACCGTAGCCGTGGACTGTGCAGAGTGCTGTGACACATCGACGGATGCATCGTGCTGTGCAGAGGCAGGTGCAGAAGCAGGGATGTCAGGCAGCAAGTAGGGGGGAGTGGGAAAGGGGTCACAAGCCTTCTGTTCTGTGCCGGTCCGGAACATCCCGAAGTGCACTCTTCCGAGTGACAACGAGACATTCTCGGACTGTGCACAGAACTTTTGGAATTTGGCTTCCGCATGTTGTTGTAGGCGGTCCCACTCCTGTTGTTGAGCCTCGGAGAGACCATCCCAGTCCCCATCGCCGTCAGACTCATCGGAGTCCTCGTGCTCCTGACTGGCGGAGTGGGAAATCTCCTCACCCTCACTGTCAGAGCACGAGTCCTCCTGGTACCCGACAACTGCTGGGGTGCCGTGCAACAGACAGAAGGACTCTAGCGCCTGTTCAGACTCCTCGTAGGCAGTCTGATACTGGGCAGCTAGAATCTCTGTCCGAGCATGCTCCGCAAGCAGCTTCGGGTCCAGATGAAAAGCATGAGCCGACATCAGCTTCGGGCAGTCGGCAGCCCTGTGCCCCTTTGACCCACAGGTCCAGCATTCCCCTCGGAACTGCTGGGTCTCCCGATCAAAGACGACACGGGACTTCCCCTTGCCCTTGCCTTTGCCGGTTCTCTGCTTCCCTTTACCGCCTGCCTTACCACCCTTGCGGGGAAAGACTCCTGCACGGTACCCAGAGCCAATCCCCTTAAAAGGATTAGAGCGACGAGGCGGAATGTACTGACGGGATGAGGAGCGGTCAGGGACTCCCCTGCGGCCATGTGCACCACGGCTTCCGCCGTGATGCGAACCTGCATCATTATAGAAAGCAGCCGTTAGTGGTGACTTGAGTTTCGTCCCCGCGTTCCTGTGCACTGCCCGTGTCTCACGGAAACAGGTCAGCAAGGAAAGCGAGGAGTTGGCATCGAGCTTCTCCTCTGTGTAGGCATCATGCACCGCCTTATAAAAGACGGGACAGATCCTACGGAGAAACAGTGCAATCCGTGCTTTCTCGGAGATAGCAACGGTGCACCCAGGACCCAAGTCAGACTCAATGGTGTCCAGAGATGTCTGGAACACATCAATGTAGTCTGCTGGATCCTGGCCAGCCCTCAAGTCCACTCTGTCACCAGCGAATAGGAAGTCCGCAGCGCTGAACTCCTCGTGATCGGGCACAACATGCCTCACGAGATGAACGAGTGCGATCTTCCCATCCCCTGGGAAGAGTCTGTCAGCCTTGCGCAGGATACGCAAGGCGTCTCCTGCGCAGAGCGACTGAAGCAGTTCCAGCAGCAGGAGATTCGCTTTCTGCGGAACCTCCAGACTGTGGTTCTGCAAGTCAAACATCAATGCCATCTTGGGGTGAACGAGTTTGAGCCTGGAATCGAGTTGCTCAACCAGGATGTCCAAGAGCACACGAGCATTTTTCTCGTTGCTAGTGAATTTCCAGGTTTTCGCAGACTCTCCAGGCTCAACACATTTTCCCTTAATGACATTGAGCAATGCGTCAAACTCAGCCGGCTTGCGTAGGAGTTCCCACGCTAGATTGTTGCAGACTGTCATTTCTGATGTCTCCGGAGCATCTGTCGACGTGGGCGTGCCATTTAGGGCACCAAATCTCAGCTGACGTTTTCTCGCCTCTGGGGGGTGAGTCAGCAGACGTCTCGGCAGCACCGGCGGAGTTGCGTACGGCGTGGAAGACATGTCTAAATAATAATAAAAAAACTATAAGCAAGGCACACACTAGCAATCCCTAGCAGGGAATAACAAGCAAGCAAGCAATCAAAATTCACAACAGGAGCACCAAGAGGGTGCCAAAAAGAGAAGAGGGAAGAAATCCTGTGATGCAAAACAACACAGTCAGCAGTTAGTGGCGATGAGGTGGAGAAGCTTGTCGTTCGGTCTTGCGTTTTGAAGTGTACTCGCGCGAGATTACTAGGGTCCCTACGGTTGATCAGGCCGTCCCAGGATTGTCCCAGTTAATTGAAACGCTGAAACGGAACGGACGATTCCTCTCACTCACCACTACTTGCCTACTTAACTTCCATGATCTCTACTTGGCGCGCCCCTCTTGGCGCTTCCCTAAGCGTTTAGCCAACCATAATTGGCTCCTAGCCTAAGGTCGGTGGTGGGGCCAAACCTGCGAGAAGACCCACGTCAGTAAACAGACAGGTCAAACAGGAAGCACTGCAACGCTCAGGGTTTCGCACTCTCAGAACCTCTCTCAACATACAGAAGATATAATATATATAGTTCTAGTATGCTGAGTGTGATGCGAAATGAGCTAGTGTGCTCTGTCTCATCTGACAACCGAACTCAATCAGAGGAGATGACAATCAGGTCAGTGAAGTAGTCAGAGGTGTCGAGCCGTATCGGTGATGACAGCGGTCAGGTCGAGTCGGTGATGACTGCGGTCATGACGGGTCGGTGATGACAACTCTGATGACTGAGCTCGGACTGAATGTCAACTCCAGCACGGCATCGGATGCACAACTTGCACAGGCACGACGGGATGCAAAGGAGCATTTATGGGCGCATGCAAAGATCATGCAATTAAAGGCGCCAACAAAGATGTTGACATTCAACATGCGGCTGGCGGTGGTGCATCTCTTCCGGCAAGAGCAGTTCTTAGGGGTGGTGGGAGCGGCAATGGAGATGTGGGTGGAGCGGGCCATTCAACGCGTTAAAGGTATTGTAAAAGAGGGGCGGATCAAGAACAGACCGGTTGAGGCCATTGTGAATGCGATGTGCGAGAAGTTGGCCCTGGAGGAATACGCCTTCACGCACCCAGGCACGCGTGACTTGCACACGCTGGCCGAGAGGTGCTTTACACCTGCGGCGGGTCCTACAGGACCGTTGGGCGGTGTGCTGAGGGACCCGGATGCAGATGCCGCCACCGCTCCCTGCTATTTCCTGGGTAGTGGCAGGCGGTTGTCCCCCAACGCACCCTGCCTCAACCGCATCCAGCCTCAGCTGCAGGCAATGCTGACTCCGCAGCAGGACGCGGGGCAGCCCGGCAGTGAAATCACGGTGTACTTGTGGATGTCCCTGAACACGGAGGTGTTCACATCCTCACAGTACACCAGAGCTGAGAAACGGGTATCCTACTACGTTTCTATCTGCGATGTGGGTTTGAGGGATCTACCAAGTGGAATATGGCTGCCTCCGGGGCGCCAGTATGCCAAGGTTCTGGCATATTACCTGGTGTCAGAGCCCGGAAGCAGGCGCGTGCTGTGCCGCTTGGCCCGGCTCGAGGCATACAAGGAGGTGGAGGATTCTTATCTGCTGAAGCATGGAATCACGGTAGTCGACAAGACAGACCCGGTGGAGCTACTGCTACCCTGTGCATACATCGGGACAAAGGCAATATTCTTCGAGCCAACCAAAGATGATGCGCACTACCAAGTTGTGCACCTGGTGCGCGAGATCCGCACAGGAGTGTACTAAAGCGGCGGCCGGCTGAGGTGCGACCGCCGCGAACAACACAAACATACACAACGGCGAGGCCCGTTATGGTCCCAATGCGCCGGTCGAATGCATACATGCAGTACCGTTTCGATTTATGGGCCACGTGTTTAGCAATCTTTCCTGAACTTGTGCTGGCATGGTGGATGGTTCGATGCAGGCGCCAACGCTGTATCCTCCTGGGCGATACCGAGTGGCTTTCTTGGCCTATATTGGATGGAGAAGAGCAACGAGACAACCAGAGATCCGGCCGCCATACATCGTCATATCGTGCCCACCCTATGCACTTTATTTGTGCACACGCGCAGACCATCTGTTGCTCGGCTAGATAGAACACGGTATCCAGTTGCTCTGACACCATCTATGGTGAATCGTCTACGTACGTACGCTTGTAAGCTTTATTTATTGTTCCACTTGCTTGCATACATGTGTAGATTTAGGGTTTAGGGCTTCCTTTCTGCACCAATCCCGTGCCTGCATTTCGTATCCTCCTTACCGACACGTGTGCAAATCCTTAGCCTCAAAGCCAATCACATTCGAGCATATGTCATTTTGCTTAAGTGTCATAGGGTGGGGGATGTGACATCTGTCATTTTGCTTAAGTGTCATAGGGTGGGGGATGTGACATCTGTCATTTTGCTTAAGTGTCATAGGGGTGGGGGGATGTGGACATCTCGTCATTTTGCTTAAGTGTCATAGGGTGGGGTGTGTGTCATCTCGTCATTTTGCTTAAGTGTCATAGGGTGGGGGATGTTTCATCGGTCATTTTGCACGCGCGGCGGGTCCCAACACGCGCGGCGGGTCCCAACACGCGCGGCGGGTCCCAACACGCGCGGCGGGTCCCAACACGCGCGGCTGGTCCCAACACGAGCGGCGGGGGCCAACACGCGCGGCGGGTCCCAACACGCGCGGCGGGTCCCAACATGCGCGGCGGGGGCCAACACGCGAGGCGGGTCCCACGACATGCGCAGCGTACCGTGGGGGCTTTTAGTATTGCGAGTGATCCGACATGCGCCGCATGCGAAAATTTTCAAATAGCGACATTGCTGATTCGTATGAAATGCACCATATTCGTTCTTTCACCCCCCCCCCCAAGACATTGCGATGTGATGTGCTGTCCCCCCCTTGGGGG